>LZPO01044574.1:128209-150631 GCA_001675575.1 Neotoma lepida | reverse complement strand
AGTATTTCATTAACCACAAATAACTTGAATTCCTGCTGCAGTTCTGCCCACTGATCTGTCTCAGCTCCCAGTGCCTTTGTCTCCTGCTCTGTGTGTGCATATCGTCAGTTCTCCTCAAACAAAGATGCATCTGCATCTCTTTTCAAATATTCTTCTCTCCTGCTCTACAGGTGGTCATGGCCATGTGTTGAGAAGTTCCTCGATTCCCTTCCACCATGTGTTTNTGTTTATTTTGCTTTTGGTTCCCAGGCTAGCCTNGAACTCATTACATGTAACCCAGGCTTGCATTAACTTTCTGGCAGTTCTCCTGCCTCAGCCTCTCATCTTCTGGAATTAGACGCAAAAGCCACCATGCCTAGCTTCAAACCTTAAAAGAAAGGGNTCTTTGAANTGTAGGCATCCAGACCTTTTCCTCTAGACATTAGACCCTGCGGGGCTCTGTTGTTGCTGCTGCTGGGACAAAGGCANAGTCAGGTGCATCNTCTCAAGTCCTCACATTTTAAGTGTCAGTGTCCTGTGCCCCAACCCCTGTAGGAACTACAGGAAAACTTTCCTTCCNGTCACTTCTGGCAGCATCCTGGGGCAGCCTCTGGAAACTCGGTTAACTTGGACAATTAGTATGCTGAGAAAAAGTTCTCAGGAGACTTTTCTTGTGGACTTTTTNACTGAGAGCAGAAATAACACNANGATCACAGGTCCAGAGAGAGACAAAGTTAGGGAAGCAGTACCTATAACCGAGGGCTCATCATTCCCTCCAGTGATGAGTCTGGTAGACCCCAGGCCCGGCTTCCTAGAACAGAAGTGAGTTGTGTTCAGACTTGTGTGGAGAATGCTTGCAACCNCAATGCTNGGGAGGTGGATGTGGTAAGATCAGTAGCTCAAAGTCATACTCGGTGAAGAGANACCATGACCTCAGCAACTCTTATTAAGGAAAGCNTTTAATTGNGGCTGGCTTGCAGTTTCAGAGGTTTAGTCCATTATCATCATGGCAGGACATGGTGGCATACAGGGAAGTATGGTGCTGGAAAAGGACCTGAGAGTTCAACATCTTGGTACACAGACAGCAGAAGGAAAACTGTCTGTCCCACTGACCAGACTTGAGCTTACAAGACCTCAATGCCCACCTCCACAATGACACCCTTCCTCCAAGAAGGCCACACCTACTCCACCTCCTAATAGTATCACTCCCTGTGGCCAAAGCACTCCAACACATGAGCCTGTGGGGCCCATTCCTATTCAAACCTCAGCTGCTGAGGAAGATTACAGGATCTGGGGTGTTTGGGGCTACACTTGGGTCCTAAATATCTGAATGTAGTCCCAGCTAGCTGGAATAAAGATTTTTAGTTGGATATAAACTCTGTCTGAGTGGTCTTCTCCGGTGCGCTCCCTGTAACACATTAACAAAGGTAGTCAAATTGAAATCACTTATAAAAATACNGATGTGATCCAGGCAGTGGTGGCGCACACCTTTAATCCCAGCACTTGGGAGATAGAGGCAGGTGGATCTCTATGAGTTCAAGGCCAGCCTGGTCTTCAGAGTGAGTTCCAGGACAGTCACAGTTACACAGAGGGACCCTGTCTCAACCCCCCAGACCCCAAAAATGAATGAAATTTTCATACATATGGAAAAGTTGGAATAGTCAACAACATTACTTCTGGATCATCATCTAGATCAAATTGTTATCAATTTCCTATGTTGATGCTTTGTTTCTGTATATATGGGTGTTGAGACATACCATTAAGAATGTATTTTAGACTTGAGTGTAGTAGTGCATGCCTGAATCCTAGTAATTGGAAAGCTGAGACAGGAGGATCAAGAGTTGGAGGCATACTGACTTCAAGTCCAGGTTTGGCTGTATAGAGACCCTTTATCAAAGAATATTGTAGACATGACATTTCACCCCTTAATACATAGGATGTCATCTATACCACAGAACCATAATTATTCTTAAGGAAATGATCCAGAATTTTAGAGCATTCACAAGTATGTCATTCACCTTCAAACTGTCCTTTTTACAAATATATATATTACAAATATATATATTTACACATATATATTACAAATATATATATTTACACATATATATATTACAAATATATATATTTACAAATATATTTACAAATATATATATTTACACGTATATATTTACAAATATATATATTTACAAATATATATATTTACAAATGTATATATATTTACAAATATATATATATATCCTGAGAATCCAATAGAGATAGAAATTTGGCCTTGCTTTGTCCTTTATTAAATTTTCAGTGTTGATTTAACCAAGGCCTTGTGAGTGATAGGAATATAATCAATCATTAAGCATGTAATTAATCAATCATTAAGCAATATTCCCAGCCCTTAGCCATTCATTGTATCTTCTATTGAAGGGAAATTAGGTTCAGATGAATCATTTTGGGTAAGAATATGCTGTAGATTGTATACCATGTTGTGATAAGTCCAGAAACATGTCCACTATCACAATTATGAAATTAAGCTTAATCATTTGGGTAAGATGGGGATACCATTTAATCTTGGTTAAATATAAATAAAAATTGAAATCAACTTCTAAATGAATAGCTTAATAATGCTAACTTTAATTCAAATTGTGTGGTGTAACTGATGCTGTACTGATGCTGTACTCAGTACAAAATTCCCTCCTTTTTTCTTAGTTCCTGTCTTATTTTCATCAAGTGATCTGTGTAATTGGAAAACTCAAAACCCACCATTNTCTGAAAAGAATAGAGAAACAACTCCTGGACTGTGCTGGGTGGGGATGGGACTTATGGAAGATGCTGATGAATAATGTATCCAGGAAAGAATGAATTTTTCCTTTTGTCCAATATTGACCAAGGAGGCAGTTTTTTCTAGGCTAGAGGAATTAAAGACAGCTGCTAAAAAGATTGCACTTTTCACCTAGTTGGCCCTATGTTTTAGAAAAAAATTATAAAATTTAGACGGATTTAAAGGTCTCAGTTCCTGGAAGTAGCTCAAAANGTGTTTAACAACAACAACAAAAAAAACCTGATTGAAAGACCTTTTGCATAACTGAAAGCCACCATCACCTTCTCTATTGATGAGACAGACTATAGATACCCAGCTGAAGAGACCCACAGAGGTTTCCTAGNGAGAACTTACTCAGGATCTGAGAGTCTGAGCTTGCTTTTCCCCAGCAGGGCTGCATAAGGAGATGATTAGACCAAGGGTGTGGTTACCAGTTGTTTGGAAGTGTGTACACTTGGCTGTGTGGTGTGTTTTGATCTAGCAAGGGAGAAGTCTTTTGCTCTATCCCTTGGCATTGCTATAAAAAGCACTTTTGAAGAGGCAGAAGAGGTTGATCCAGGTCCTCTTGAAGCTATCTTGTGTTTCTGTCTTTCTCCTCTTTGCTATCTTTCTATCTAATATTTTCTTACCCCTCTCTCCTCCTCATAGGAACCCTTTAAAAGGTGGGAGCTGGCCTCCAACAGGTGGCACCAGAACTTGGGACTTGGGTGCAGAGACTAGATAAGGGAGAGCAGGGAGCACCACAGAAGCAGTTGGACATGTCTGGTTATGAATTAAGGTTAAGGTGGTGATATTCTATTCTTCAGGAGTAGAACTGTATATAGATAAAACAGAGCAGCTAAAAGTTAAGCCAAAGCAAATAGTAAAAGTTAGGCTGCAGCAAGTATCTCTCTCTATCTAGGTTTCTCTCTCTCTCAATTTCTATCTATTAAATTAGTTAAAAATATAGGGTTTGGGTATACAGATATTGTGTAGGTTTAATAGGAAAGAACTTATGGTAAGAGTAGAATTTCCCTAGTGCCAGACCTGGTGCACAGAAAACAGCATCCAGGNATGAGTCACTTTGGANTTATACAGTATGAGAAAGACAGGCTGATATGGGGCAGGGAAATAGTAAGCACATGTTTGTATATTCACTTGTAGAGAGTTTGAAAACTAGGGGAGTTAAGGTAGAACCGCAACAAGTACAGAGGTTCTTAGAGTTCATAGAGGAGCTGTGTCCTTGGTTTTCTGACTATGAGACNCTGGACACAGACTCATGGAGGGCAGAACTAGATCAAAATGCAACAATATTATGAGGAACATGGGCTGGAAAAGATCCTGTGGAAGCTTTTGANCTGTGGGCATTAATTCAGGACAGTTTAGATCTGAGTCCTGAGTGGCAGGGGGAATTTTCCCTGAGGCAGACACGGGTGAGACAAAACCCTCCACTCTGCCAGAGCTGCTGCTAGATGGAGACGCTTTTACAAAATCCTTCAATCCAGGGTCAGTCCTCTCTTGGCCATTAAGCCGNNTNTAAGGAACAGACATCTTGGGATGAGACAAGGGAGGAACTGAAGGGCTTGATAGACTTAGTAATTTCTCTTTCTTAAAAATTGGAGGCTCTTCAGGTCTCTCTCAGAAGGGTACTCTTCTTCCTTCTGTAGGGGTGGAATTAGACTCACCTGGGGGGTTGTCTATCAGAATGGAAAAGTCACCCATAATTGCCCTGGCACAAAAATCTCCCAGAGCATGGCAAACCCTCACTGCTAGTCCTGCATCTCCCCTTCAAGCCAGTATTAGAGAAGCAGCTAGCAGAGGGAAGGAGGTGCAAGGATTTCAAATGTTCCCCGTAATTGAGCAGCAGGATGCCCAGGGTAGTATCGTGTGAGTGCATGTTCCAATTCCTTTTAAACAACTTAAGGTAAAAACGGCATGCAATCAATTTGGTCTGATGGCTCCATTTACCCAAGCTTTCTTAGAAAGCCTTGCTCTAGAAGCCCTGCCTCCTGGGGACTGGAAACAAATGGCCAGAGCTTGCCTGTCAGGAGGAGATTATTTGTTGTGGAAAAGTGAGTTTGTGGAGCAATGTCAGGCCACAGCTGAAATAAATTGGGTCCAGCAGATTTCCATTACTTTTGATATGCTTGCCGGAGAAGGCTTTTATCGGGAGATAGGTCAGCAGTTAAACTGTGATGTGACAGTGTATGCTCAGGTTAATGCAGCTGCCAAAAAGGCCTGGAATAAGCTCCCACCATGTGGAAGACAGACAGAATTTATCAAAGATAAGGCAAAGGCCTGATGAATTGTTTCAGGATTTTGTCTCTAGGCTAATACAAACAGCAGGCATGTTAATTGGGGATTCAGAAGCTGGGCTTTTGCTTGTTAAACAGCTTGTCTATGAAGATGCTAATGCTGCTTGTCAGGCCACTTTGACACCTTTTAGAAAAAAAGGAAACATCTCTGACTATATTCAACTTTGCTTGGATATTGGGCCCTCATATAATCAGGGGATAGTAATGGCTGGACCATTACATGGAAAAACATTCAAGGATGTTCTTTACCAGAAAAGAAATCATGGCTTGAGACAAAGGAGAGCTGTCGGAACACCAGGAAGCTGTTTTGGGTGTGGCCAGATGGGACACCAGATCAAAAGGTGTCCTGAAAGGGGGAAAAGCTTAAGGGCAAATAAGGAACCTGGGTTGTAGCTGACATGCAAAAGAGGGAAGCATTGGGCTAATAAATGTCTATCAAGGACAGANACCCAGGGGAATCCCTTTCAGGGAAACGGATGGAAGGGCCAGTCCCAGGCCCTGACAAAGTAGATTTTTGGGGTAATTCTGCAGTTGGTTTCCCAGCAAAGATATTTATTCAGGACTTCTATAGAGCAACCCCAGGTAGTNNTNGATTAGATCTCAGGTCCTCCATCCATACAGTTTTGACTCCTGAAATGGGAATGCAGGCCCTCCCTACTGGTGTTTATGGGCCTTTGCCAGAAGGCACTGTAGGGTTATTGCTGGGAAGAAGTAGTACCACCATGCAGGGGGTCTTTGTTGGTCCTGGAGTAATTGATGCTGATTATGTGGGAGAAATTAAGGTGATGACTCACTTACCTAAGGGAATTTCTATAATAAAGACAGGCCAGAGACTTGCAGTTAATTTTACTTCCTTAGATACAACAAGAAATTCAGTTAAAAGAGATAAGAGAGGAGAAGCTGGATTTGGTTCATCAGATGCCAATTGCTGCAAGCCATAGGTCTACAGTGTCCAGAACTCACTCTGGTTATAAATGGAAAAAGTTTCTTGGGTCTTCTAGACACAGGTGCAGATCTGTCTGTTATTACTGNTAGTCAGTGGCTTCTATGTGGCCAAAGATGGAAACTGTTACACAGCTGCAAGAGAGTGATCAAACTCAGTGTCCTGAGCAGAGTAGCAATGAATTCTCCTGGAAAGATGAGGAAGGTCATGAAGAAACTTTTTGGTCATACATTGTCCCTACTTGCCTGTAAATTTGTGGGGTCGAGATGTTATGAGCCATATGGGAGTATATTTATATAGCCCCAATACAGTGGCCACTGAAAAAAGGTTCCTGACCAGGAGTTAGTAAAAAATAGTGATGGTCAAATATCGTCTTTGCTCCCTAATGAAAGGACTAATAGGGGTGGACTAGAGTATTTTTAGGAAAGGTCATTGATCAGCCTGTACTCCATGCAGATCCTTTAGCTTGGAAATCTGANCATCCTGTGTGGATAGATCAATGGCCCCCAACAGAAGAAAAACTACAAGCCATCCAGCAGTTAGTACAAGAAGAGTTGGATGGTGGCCATCTTGAACCCTCTAATTCTCCATGGAATTCTCTCATTTTCCTGATCAAAAAAAAAGGCAGGGAAATGGAGATTATTATAGGATTTAAGGAAAATTAATGAGATCATACAGCCAATGGGAGCTTTGCAGCCTGGATTGCCTACCCCTACAGCCATACCAAAAGCTACTTATAAAATTATTTTGGATTTAAAGGGTTGTTTTTATACCATCTCTTTGGCTCCCCAAGATTGTCAAAGATTTGCATTTAGCGTTCCCTCCGTTAACTTTAAAGAGCTCATGAAAAGATTCCATTGGAAGGTTTTGCCCCAGGAATGGTCAACAGCCCAACTCTGTGTCAGAAATCTGTGGCTCACGCTATCCAAAAGGTTAGAGATCAATTTCAGAAAGTCTGTATTATTCATTATATGGATGATATTTTGCTTGCACATAAAGATGAAGAAATTTTGCTTGACACCTTTGGACAGCTTCAGCACTGCCTTACCCATGCAGGGTTAATTATCACTCCAGAGAAAGTGCAAAGACAGCCACCTTTTCAATATCTAGGATATGTATTATACCCTAAGGAACTAAAGCCTCAAAAATTGGAAATAAAAATGGATGGGTTAAAAAGTTATTAGGAGACATTCAATGATTGTGACATTATTTAAAATTATCTACCAGTGATTTGGAACCTTTAAGTGATACTTTAAAAGGAGATAGTGATCCTAATTCACTCAGACAGTTAACTGAAAAAGGAAGACAGGTTCTTTCGCAGGTTGAGAATGCTATTCAATACCAGCAAGTATATTATATTAATTAAGATCTACCTTGACACGCATATATCTTGCCCATTAGACATACTCCTACAGCAGTATTATAGAAAAAGATCCTCTTTTATGGTTACATCTTCCTGTTTCACCAGCTAAGGCATTGAATCCATATTATGAAGCTGTAGCTTGTTTAGTAAAGAAAAGCAGGATTGAATCTAGACATTATTTCAGTGAAGAACCAGTGTGATCAGTGTTCCTTTTACAAAACAGCAAATTGATGGGCTTTTTCAAAATAATGATTCTTGGGTAATAGCTTTTTCTCAAATTTTAGATCAAATTGATGATCAGTTTCCAGCTGATCAATTGTTACAATTTGCTCAAATGCATTCATTTATATTTCCTAAGGTTGTGATGAAAGATCCCATAAGAAATGCTATGCTAGTTTTTACTGATGTTTCCTTCAATGGGAGGGCTGCTTATGTTATCAACAGAAAAAGCTACATACTACAAACAGCCCCAGCTTCAGCACAGGTAGTAGAATTACGAGTGGTGAATATAGTTTTTTAATTAATACAGATAGTCAATATATTTATAAAGCTCTTCAAGTTATAGAAACTGTTCCATGCACTGGGACTAGTAACAGTCAGGTTAGAATGCTGTTTCAACAAATTCAAGATGCTATTCACCAAAGAAAGCTACCATGNTTTGTGGGCCACATTAGAGNTNATTCCNATCTTCCTGGTCCTTTAGCCGATGGTAATGCAACAGCTGACAAATTAACATGGATGATTGGTTTATCCCAAGTAGAATTAGTTCAACAGTCACATGCTTTTNATCATCAAAATAGCAAAGGTCTAAGAAAGCAACTCAATCTTACCAAAGAAGTTGCTCAACAGATAGTTAAATAATGTGGGGTGTGTCCGAAGTATTTTCCTGTACCTCACTTGGGGGTAAACCCTCAAGGTCTTCTTCCTAATCATTTATGACAAATGGATGTCACTCATATTGCAGAATTTGGCAAGTTGAAATATGTACATGTGACCATCAACACTTATTCAGGATTTCTAATAGCCTACTAGCTGAGGAGAAAGCTTTTCTAAGAGTTTTACNGCAGCTCAGTNTAGTAATTCCACCTTCACCCTAATGTAGCTCTCCTAGGGAAGGTTACCAGAAAATGCAGACACTTNTTTGAACTGAGTTGAGTTGTTGCATTCAGGGGAGCTGCAGCAAATTTGGGTAATGGGACTCCTTATATTTGGAACTGTTTGCCTAAGAGTCATTACGATTTGGACTGCTAAAAGGGATTTCAGAGAAGCTAACAAGCCAGGCCCTGATCTTGGGCTATCAGTGGAACTTTAATAGTGTTATTAGAACTGACTTTTTGAACTTTTGCAAACCTCAGAAATGAAAGTTTTGAGTTTACCTACAATTTTAAGTATGGTGACTCANAATTCATGTACCCTCTGTCTTTTTTTTTTCCGAGACAGGGTTTCTCTGTGTAGTTTTGGTGCCTGTCCTGGATCTCGCTCTGTAGACCAGGCAGGCCTCGAACTCACAGAGATCCGCCTGGCTCTGCCTCCTGAATGCTGGGATTAAAAGCATGTGCCACACCACCTGGCAACCCTCTGTCTTGTTAGAAGAAAATATAAATAGTTCTGTTAAGAGATCACTTTTAGATGTTTGTTAAAGTTTATNAAGTGTAAATAGTCTTATTGAGAGTTTGCTTTTGGATGTAAGTTTGTAAGAATTGTAAATATGTATAGTAATATTCATGCTAGAATTATGATAACCTGTTGATATTGATGAACCATGATTTGTTGAAGCTAAGGCAGTCTTTAGGTTTGATGTGGTTGCATCAGGAGTTTATTGATTTATTTGATGCGTTTGCATCAAAAGTTTATTGATTTAAAAAAAGGGTTTGGGGCAGCTAAGACTGTTATAGACATCTTAGATCCATTCAAATAAGACATTCCATATTGGTCATCCTCTACTCCTTTACTGGGTCATCCTCTAATCCTTTACATAAGGATTGCTGTGGTTGTTCCAGATACTTGCAAGCTCTTAGTAGGTACCTGAGTCAGAACTGAGTTAAGCTTTGTACTTTCCCNTGTCAGAGGCTGGTAGTCAGAGATGGTTAAGTCCTTCTTGCTAGCTGCCAACCTAAGACAGAGTACACTCGATGGAAAGTGTGTCTCCATGATGGGCAAGGCTGATTAGTGAAAAAGATGACTTAANGCAGGCGCAGCCTATCTGAGGGGNCTGAGGGGCCCTTTAAAATATTAAGAANGGGGAGCTGTAGAGACCCATAGAGGTTTCCTAGTGAGAATTTACTCAGGGTCTGAGAATCTGGGCTTCCTTTACCCAGCAGGGCTGCATAAGGGGATGACTTGACCACAGGCATGGTTANCAGGTGTTTGGAAGGGTCTACACTTTGCTTTGCAGTGTGCTTTGATCCAGCAAGGGGGAGGGCTTTTGCCCTGACCCTTGGCATTGTTATAAAAAGCCCTTTTGAAGAGGCAGAAGAGGCCATTGGGTATTGANNCAGGTCCTCCCAAAGCTATCTTGTGTTTCTGTCTTTCTCCTCTTCACTATCTTTCTATCTAGTATTTTCTTATCCCTCTCTCCTCCTCATAGGAACCCTTTAAAAGGTGGGAGCTGGCCTCCCACACCTAGCAAAATGTTGGTATCTTGCCCTCTGTCAGAAGACCATATGCTAGCTGAAACTCCTACCCACAATCAAAAGATATAGTTGGACTGTATTTCAGATTGACAACCTGGGGATGAGAGCAGAAACTAACCCCCCAGGACTGGCTCAACACCAAGTTCAATTAATCAGTTCAATTAACCAAGTTCAACACCAATTAACCACCAGTTCAACACCAAGTTCAATTAACCCCAACCAGATTAAACAATACCCAGTAACCCTGGAAACAAAAAGGGAAATTGCTGTCTATATTGCCTGGCTTAGAGAGACAGGCATGGAACACACCTCTCCTGTCTGTGAAGAAACCTGGGACCTCTGGTTTGGATTTGTCCAAAATCTGAAAAATAAAATAAAGTAAAAAAAAAAAAAGAATGAGAAGGCTNAGATTATCCATCCCATGGTCCCAACCCATACACTCCTGAGTCTGATTCTTCCAGAGAAACAAGTGTACACTGTCTTGGAACTGAAAGATGCATTCTTCAGCTTCCCAATGGCATTGGAGAGTCAACTCATATTTGCTTTAAAATGGACAGCCCCAAGCGAGGTTTCAGAGGGCAACTTACCTGGACCAGGTTGCCCCAAAGATTTAAAAATTCTCCAACCCTGTTTGATAAGACACTAAATACTGACTTCTTGCTCTTCCATCAGAGATTTCCTGGGACCATACTCATAATATATAGATGGCCTCCTCCTAGACTCTAAATTCTANGACTCCTAGATTCTAAAAGGGCCACCAAGGTACTACTGTAAGAGTTATAGACCAGGGCCTACAATGTCAGCTCAGAAAGCCCCACTTTTTACATCAATGGATATCTGATGAGGTAAAATAAAAGGAACCTGTCTCAGAGTAGGATTGCTGCCATCCTTCAGATACCAACACCAAAGACTAAGAGACATGCTTGAGAGTTCCCAGATGCAACTAGGTATTTCTGACTCAGGATTCCAGAGTTTGTGGAAATAGCAAGGCTTTTATATACCTGGACTGAAGCCAAACAAAATGCATTTGAGGCTTTAAAACCAGCTCTCAATCCAGCTCTAGCCCCAGCATTTCTCAAAACTTTCCCCTTTGCTTGTCCATGGAACAAAATACAAAAGGGGTTTTATCCCAAAATTTGGGGCCATGGAAAAGCCCTATGACATACCTGTCCAAACAATTGGCTCCTGTAGGCATATGATGACCCACCTGTCTAAGAGCTGTAGTGGGAACTGATTGCTACTCTAGTGAAAAAAAAAGCAAATGAGTTAACTCTGGGTCAGGATTGTATACTCACAGCACCCCAAGCAGTTGAGTCNCTCCTCTGAGGAACACCAGGATGCTGGCTGTTGTTGCCTGCATGACCCAGTACAAGACCTACTGTTGTACCATTCTGGTGTTCAATTTGAGAAACCCACAGTCATCAATGCTGAGATCCTCTTGCCTAATGAAGATCTGCAGGTGCTCATCCATGACTATCTCGAGATGACATCTCCCGGGAAGATTTCTGTGCAGCACTATACATGGATGGAAGCAGCTTAATTAAAGATGAAACCAGATATGTGGGGCCTTCAATGTTACTTTAACTGCAATGATTGAGGCCCATGCCTCAACTAAATCTAACACATTTGAGAAAGTGTCTCCATTCATTGTCTCTCCTTTGTTGAATCATACAGAAGTTCCTCAACTTACAAAGAGATCACTTCCTGATAACTTCTTGATGAGTTGAAAATACCACAAATCAAGGATGCATTTTAATCCACCTAACCTACTGTCTCAGTCACTGTTGCTGTGAAGAGTCACTATGACTAAGGCAACTCCCATAGAAGAAAGCATTTAATTGGGAACTTGCTTACAGTTTCAGAGGTTTAGTCCATTATCATCATGGTGGGGAGCATGGAAGCAAGCCAGCAGGTGATGGAGCAGTAGCTGAAAGCTACAACTTGACCTGTAAACAGAGAGAGAGAGAGAGAGAGAGAGAGAGAGAGAGAGAGAGAGAGAGAACATGCCTAGGTCTGACTTGGGCTTTTGAAATGTCAAAGCCCACCCCCAGTGATACACTTCCTCCAACAATGCAGCAAGCCACATGTTAGTATTCCNAGATGGTTCCCATCACATGGTTCCTTTAAAATTACTTATGTGTAAATTTTAACTATCAACTCCCTGTGTTAGGAGTTTTAAGCCAACTTTTCTGTTATAGATATTACAGATTTTTAACCATACCCAATAAAATTATAAATCTTGAGGTACAAAAAGTTCACATAATAGTATTACAAATCCTGAGATAAGGTTTATATCTTAGCAAAAGTCTTAGGCAATAATCTTTTTTTGGCTCTCTCTCTTCCCTGTTATAGTCAGGTAGATCACCTGATACAGGACATAGAAGAAAGTTAAATAAGCATGTCTGAGTCTAGAGAAGAGAGAACCATAACCCAACTCTAGAGCCAGGTTTTCAATAAAGTAAAACAGCATAAAACAATTTTAATGTTATCCACACCTAAAAAACATTGGCATCCCTCCTAAACTGAATCCAGTGACCAGAAAACTGGGAAATAAATTCTGAGTCCTGGCCATCAAAACAGCCATGGCAAGTGGCATTAGCAGTGGTGGCCAGCAGCTGGCAGTGACAGAAATAGCAAAAACAAAATCAATATACACAGAATGCAGAAAGCTCACACACCCAAAGGAGACCCGTTAGAAAGAAAATGTGCAGTGGCCACCATCATTCATGGTCACACATTCAACTGAGCCTGACTCACATCAGTCTGGGCTCTCATGTTTGCAACAAAACTTACAAACAGAAACACAGACCCATTCACACACACAATATAGACAGACACAACTTTTAAACAACCTCACTAGGTGAGTGGGTGATGCCTCAATTCTTTCCCTGGATAGGAGAGTATCTGGGGCCCCATCGAGCCCCCCCCCCACATCCCAGATTGGGATCCCACAGAATAAAACCAAACTATGACTGACCAGGCGGCCTGTGTTGATGCTGCTTTTCTCAGCACTGCACTTCACTCCAGTAGTTTATAAAACCAACAGCAGCCTCAGAGCCTGGGGACATCTCAAGGAAATGTGCCTTCTGAGGTGGTCCCTCAGCCTCAGAGTTCTGGAGTGAAGGTCCAGCTTTAGAATGTGGTAGAGAATCTCGCTTGGGGCCTCCAGAAAATGTCAAACCTGAAAATTGTGAGAAAAACTGAATCCGCAAATAGTCCAATCAAAGCAAGTTTTATTAAACACTGGCCAGGAAAATGGACATTGGCCAGGTCCGTACCTGGGATTTCCATCTCGAATATTATTATGGACGAGCCTTAATACTATTCTTTCCAACGGACCAGAAGAGAAACTACGAATGGCGAGAATCATTTTTGGGAAAAGAATCTAAGTACACCGAGCTCTTTTGTCCATCTACTTTATTCCTCTGGGATAAAATTCTATCTACAAAGCTTCAGTTCTGTTCTCGTGCCTAGCTCCTTTCTTGCCTGATTTCTCTCTATACTTACCTACTGTCCCCTCTACATTCTGTCTTAATTCTCTCATCTTAGTTCTGCCCCATCTTGGTCTTTCTCATCTCATTCTTCCCCATCTGGCTCTTCCTCATCTTCCATCTCATTCTTCTAGTTCTCCATCCAGGTCTCCAGTCAAAATCCTCCCTAAGTCTCTGAGGTTTACAGTTACATACCCATGCAACAACAGTGCTCCAGCTAAAGCAACGTCACCAAGGCTTGAATTCTTCCAGGGTCATAAAGTCTGACAAGACTTTTCCTCAGACAGTGACCACCAGGCTTTCTTTTACAACTGAAAAGGGGGGTGGTAAAGGAGGAGGTCAACTGAGAACTAATAATGTGTTAGTATATCAAGAAGGGAATTTATGTGCTCAATCTACTTTCCTAGAAATGGTTAGGTAAGAAATTAGGAGTCTATAATGTTAGTAAGGCTGTAGAAGAAAGGAGAGTCTCAACTCAAACTGCACAAGAAATAAAGCTATCCGCCTGACCTGGGAGACAGGCATTGTTTCCATAAGGGTGTTATGTTCAGGAGATCATTTGGCCTTGGATGCTTGATAGGTATTTTAGATAAATACACTGTTAGAAGTTCTTGGAACCACACATAGCATACAAGAAAATCATTGTAGGAACCAGCTAATACATATACAAAAGCTAAAATATCACCAAGACTTCTTAAGCCCTGGCTTGAACTTTGGAAAAGTCCTTGACCTTTCCAAGTAGTAGCTTCTGTGGCAGTAGCTGGATTCCATTACATTTTCCAGGCTAACTTTACCCCTTACAANTGATCCCCCTAATAATATCCTTTGGACTCCTCTCCTCCCATGTATTTGTGCAGGGGATGGAACCCAGGGCCTTCTTCAGGCCATGGCTCCAGCCCCCTTTCTGGAGGGATTCTAGGCAGGGGGCTCTACCACTGAGCCACACCTGGAGGTCTCCCTGGGGAATTCTGGATAGATGTTTTTACCACTGAGCCACACCTTCAGCCCCTCACAGGGGGACTCTAGGAAGATGCTCTATCATTGACCCAGACCCATAGTCTTCTCTGGAGGATTCTAGGCTCCTGCTCCACTGCTGAGCCCTGCCCCCAACCACATTGTGACATTTCAATACATGTACACAGAATGTCATATACCCACCAACTCAGGTATATATGGTTTCTTTCACTCTGTGGAGGTAGGGAAGGGATGGATGTAGAGTCCCTTTCCCATGGCTTTGCCAGCAGTGTCATCCAACATTATTAGGATTTTTTGCTGGTCTCAGNTGACAAGATAAATGGGNTCTCAGGGAAATCTTTACNTCCTTTCCTTCCTTCTCCCTCCTTTTTTCTTTTGAGAGAGTGTCTCACTATGGAGGCCTGGCTGGCCTGGAACTCTTTTAGAGTAGACTGACCTTGAACTCACAGAGATCTGCCTAGGATTAAAGGTATACACCATACCACCACACCTGCCTCCCTCTTTTAAAAAAAAGTTATTTTTGAATTATGTGTATGTGTGTTTATTTGTGTGTGGGTCTCTGCACATGAGTGTGGATGCTTCCAGACTTGAGAAGATAGCATTGGATCTCCTGGAGGTGAAGTTACAGGCAGTTGTGAGCCATGCAATGTAAATGCTAGGAACCAAACTGGGGTCCTCTATAAGAGCATGCATACTCTTAGATGCTGAGCCATCTTCCCAGCCCCAGCCCCATTTTTCCTTCCTTCCTTCCTTCTCTCTCTCTCTCTCTCTCTCTCTCTCTCTCTCTCTCTCTCTCTCTCTCTCTCTCTCCCCCTTCCTTCCTTCTTCCTTCCTTCCTTGCTTACTTGATTTTCTTTTAAGACAAGTTTCACTGTTGTTTTTCTGTTGGATAAACAGCTGCACCTGAACTTAATGATATTTTAACTGCCATCTACGCCCCGAGGACTGACAGTCAGTGCCCCAGGGCCCTGCACACTGGCAGGTTTTTTAGTCCTGCTGGCACCAGCATGGTCATGGCTGCCAATGTAGGTTTTTTTTTTAACTAAGTCTCTATCATTCTATTTACCAATAAAGATTCAGGAGTCAGATGTTGGAGTGAAAACCTGCTAGATCAGAGAAGCCGAGATCAACCAGCTGACCTTCCTTTTTGGCCAGAGACCCAGCAAGAGGCATGTCTCTACTTGTCCCAAACCATAAAAGACCAGGAATCTCTAAGCCCCTTCCTATTCCTTCNTGTGCATCTCTCTAGCCATATTCCTGGCTCCTCTGTCTTCTCTGTGGCTAATTCCTGTCAACTAGTCACTGGCTCTGCCCCCAATCCAGGGTTAATTTTATTAACACAGTCTTGGAGTTTTACAGTGCAATAAAATATCCCACAACATTTCAACCTGTAGCTCAGGCTGGCCCTGAATTCCTGCATCTCCTGCCTCCATCTTCCCAGCTCTGGGATGCTGGGATTGCAGGCACTTCCATAACCAGCTAAATTGTGATTCTTTCATTATGCATAAGTAGATACTTACACAGAATATTTACATGTCTTTGTGTGTGAGTTCTCCTGTATTATGCCCACATTTAATAGATTTTTTTCATGTTTCCCTCTATTTTTCTTTAAATTTGTTATTACTATTATTATTGTTTGGAGTTTTTTGGAGACAGAGTCTATTTAGCCCAGCTGGCCTCAAACTCCTGATTCTCTTGCCTCATTCTCTCAAATGCTGAGATTACAGGTGGGTATGCACTACCACATCTGGCCCATTTGTTTTCAGAAGCAGGTATGTCTGCCTGTGTGTATGTATGTGTTTGTGTGTGTGTATCCATGTGCCTCATCCCATGTATGGAAACCAGAGGGCAACTTCTTGGATTGTGCTTTCTCCTTCCCCATATGGGTACCAGGGATGGAGCTTAGGCTGTCAGGCTTGGCTGCAAGCCCCTTTATCTGCTGAGCCATCTCACCGCCCCATTTATATTGTTTTTAATATCTTGCAGAGCTACCTTGTTTGTTGTCTCTTAATTTTCTTCATTTTCTCCCATGATTTGCCTATTGAGCTTAAAAATGAACTTCATAGCAAAGTTGCCTAGTTCTAGAAAAAAACAAAAACAATAAAACCTTATAAGCTGCACCATTTCTTCCTTCTCCCTGGGTGGGTGGTGGTGGGAAACATGACTATCTCCTCCTCTTCCATATCCCCTTCCCTTTCTTCCTTCTTCCCTTCTTTCTTTCTCCTTGATGATATTTGTAATGGAGTAGGGATGTGTTACCCACACAAAGGTATGTAAACTGAGGGGCAATGGACTTGTTTTTTCTTTGCTTTTATCCTTGGACTCCTGTTGTCAACTGGTGACCATCCTATGCAACAGCAAATTTCTAGATTTAAAATAGAAAGATCCCATCACTCCAAGCAATAATCATTTCTCTCTCCCATTTTAAGTGGGTCAAGTATTCAGGAGTAGCTTATGTGGGTTGTTCAAAGACATTGTCCAGATCTCCAGGCATCAGACAGCTCGACTGGTTCTGAGGGACCACCATACGAGGGCCTCATTCTCACACATGGAAGATGGCACTGGCTCTCAGTCAGAGGCCTCGGTTCTGCACAGTGAAGCCCTCTCCCTAGCAGTGCAGTGGTGTGGTCTGATTCTCCTAGAGCAAGTGAACCTATGCAAAGTAAAAAGGAAGCTGACTCTACCTAATTTTTAGATAGAAACGTGTAATTTAAAAATGCAGGCTGGGTGTGGTGTGTTTTGCTTTCATTAAATATACAAAGAAGTTTCTGTAACTTCCCAGGGCATGCTGGTCGAGTCTGGAAATCTAATTTGGAGATCCCCCCCAAGAGACTCACAGGTCAGTAGCTTGGGAACAGAGTACTCAGGCTCAAAGTGCAGCATGTGGGTCATGTTCACCTTGCAGGTGGTTCTTCCTTTCCATCACGAGGTGTCTCCAAGGTGGTGGGGGTGGGGTGGCTTTTTCCAGGCTTTTAGAAATTTTTATTTTTAGAACATTTTAAATTTTTATTTAGTATTTCTCCCTCTTCAGTTTGGGAAGATTGTAATTCTAGGTGCTGATATCTGGTCTTATCTTCGTTGGGTGAGTATTTTGTTCTTTGGTTTCTGTTGCCCTTTCTGGTTCTTAGAAGAGTGTGGTAACTGTGTGTTGCCTGGTAGGAAATTCTTGTGGGATCCTGATAGGTGTGGCCACTGGGGTTCCAGGTAAAATGTGTTTCTAGGTATTGGGAGCTGACACCTAGAAATGGGGATGGGCTAGGTGGTGGTGTTGAGGAGGTCCACAGGAGGGAGGGAAGCAGGTGTTCCACTAGGATCTGCTTAGTGCCTTGGGAAGAGGGTCAGAAAGTGAGGAGAGGCTGTAGCAGATGATCTGCTACTGAGCTGGGGATGAGACTGGGATTGGACTTGGAAGAATAGAGGGAGAGATGATGATCTGCAATTAGCCTATCTGGTTCACTGGCCAGAGTGACCTTTTGGTTTCCAGAGACCGATGCCAGTTGGATTAGTAGTTGGGATAAAGCAGCGAGTGAGGAGAAGGAAGTTTAGAGGTGTAGATCTGTGTGATTGGCTGGATGGAGATCAGGGCAGGAATGAAGGGAAGTCCACAGCAGGTGGTCTGCTACAGAGCTATGGATGAGATTGTATTTGGAGGAGAGGAAGGATAGGTAAAGATCTGTAGTTAGCCTACCTGCTTCCCTGGCTGGGGATTCTCAGTCATCTTAAAAATTCTAATCAATTCTCTCCCTCTCTTTTTTCTATTTTCTTTTTAGCTTATTTTTNTTTTNCTCAGACACAGTCTTACTATCTAGGCAATGCTGGCCTGAAATTAATGCTGCTGTTACTACTGGATCCTTTTTGCTGGGGTTACAACTGTGTGCCACCACACCAGCACACATTTTTACCTCCTTTTTAAGAATTCCAAGTCAGGCCAGATTTCTTAAAGCATGATGCACATTATGCATCTCTGTGGTAGTCTCTTTTTGTCATGATTTGGTTCAAAAACCTTTACCAAAGGGTATGTATTTCAAGTAGTATACAAAGAATCATATAAGATTATTTCAGTTTAGTTTGTTATAATCTCATTAACCAGATATTTCTTCCCATTTCCAACCTGTTTTACTGTAAAGAGTGTCTAACATAACCTTTATTATTGCTGCTCTCCTTGCTCCTGTTCAGCTTCTCCAAAATTACTTTAGAGTCTGGCCATTCATTTAATAGATTTTANGTTACAGGAAAATGTGTTTGTGTTACAGAAAAATAATGTAATCTTCTCCTTTTCTTTCAGATTTGGAGTCATGTTTTGAAGCTGAAAATATATATCCAGACAGTCATATTTATAATAGAAATTTACCCAAATAGAGCATAAAGCAATTAAGTAAAACTTTTGATCTCAAGGCCTCCAGTTTTAGTAATGGCCCCAACTCTAGCACATTCAAGGCACTACAGGGTTATCAAGATATGCTGATCAAAAGATTAATAATAAGGAAAAGCTGCCTACTCACACATGCCATTCTTACTCACATTATAGAAAAAGCATATGAACATACTGAGTGTGGGAAACACTTTGGTTGTACTTCAACTCTTATTCAGCATTAGAGTATTCATACTGGAGAGAAACCCTATGAATGTAAGGAATGTGGGAAATCCTTCAGACTCCAGCAACAACTTAAAAGACATTGGAAGTCTCACAGTGATGAGAGACCTTTTGAATGTGATGAATGTGGAAAGGCTTTTCAACTTCCCAGGCTGCTGAAGTACCACAAAACCATTCATTCAAGTATGAAACCATTTGAATGTGAGGAATGTGGGAAGTCCTTCAAGTGGGTCTCCAAACCTTGTTGAACATAGGAGTATTCATGCTGGTGTGAAACCATATGAATGTAACAAGTGTGGGAAAGCCTTTAATTGTTGTTCAAACNTCACACATCAGAAAATTCATTCTGGTGAGAGATCCTTTCAGTGTAAGGAATGTGGAAAGGCCTTCACTGTTCTGGCACAGCTTACTTGGGATCAGAACATTCATAGTGAAGAGAAACCATTTGAATGTAAGCAGCGTGGCAAGATATTCAGTACTGGTTCATACCTTGTGCAGCACCAGAGCATTCATACTGGTGGGAAACTCTTTGAATGTAATATATGTGGGAAGGATTTTAGGCTTCAGGCATACCTTTCTGAGCATTGGAAAACTCACACTGATGAGAAACCTTTCAAGTGTAAGCTGGGTGGGTCAGCGTTCAGAATAAGTACCAACTTAGTGAATATCAGAGGACTCATACCAACGGGAAACTCAGTGCAAGGAATGTGGAAAGGGCTTTATTGGTGGTACAGGCCTTAGAATTCACCAGAGAATCCACACTGGTGAGAAGCCCTTTCAATGTAAGGAATGTGGAGAAGCCTTTCAATATCATTACCAATTTCTTGGACATTTTAGAATTCATACTAACAAGAATCCTTATGAATGTAAAGAATGTGGGAAGTGCTTTACTTGTGTTAGAGACCTTAAAGTATATCAAAGAATTCATACAAGTGAGAAACTTTACCAATGTTAAGAGTGTGGGAAGGCCTTTTGTTGAAAATCAAGCTTGGATTATCACGTGAAAATTCATATTGGTAAGAAGCCTTATGGATGTAAGGACTGTGGAAAGGCCCTTAGGGATAGTTCTAATCTAGAAGTATATCAGAGAATTCACACTGATAAGAAACCATGTGAATGTAAGAAACGTAAGTAAATGTTTAGATGTAGTTCAGTCTTCCCTGTACAGTGGAGAAGTCATCCTGGCATGAAATCTTAACACTNTAAAGAATGTGGAAAGACCTTCAATTTGAGCTCATGCCTTCTTCAGCATAAAGGAATCCATGCCGGTGTGGAACCCTGTGAATACAAGGAATGTGGAAACATTTATAGAATTAGCTCAGCTCTTAAACCTCATCAGAGAGTCCTTATAGGTCTGAAACCCTGTGAATGTAAAGAATGTGGGAAAGCGTTTATTGTAAATGATGAACCTACAAAACATCAGAAAATCCATCATCACGAGTCCTATGCATGTAAAAAATGTGAACAAGCCTTTGTATGGAAATTTTACTGAACATCAGAGGACTCACTGGCAAAACTGACTGAAAAGAATGTGGGAAGAACTTTATTCTGCTCTAGGATTTGGTCAAAATCAGAGTATTCATACTCATGATGATGAGAAACCGTTAGAGAATGAGAATGTGGGAAGTCTGTTTTTCAGGGATGATACTCTGTTGAGAATATCAGACAATGGTAGCCATTATATTCTTGATTTACTCCCATCTTGTAAATTCTATAAACTTAATTCATCGAACACTATTCACCCAGGATAGTAACTTAGGGAGAGTATTGGAACTAGGTTTATCTGAGGCACCTTCCTTGTAACCATTAACATTCTATGGCTCCTGTCATATTACCATAAATATACTGGATGTTTACTTTCTTTTTGTATAATTTGTTTATGGCCAGCCCAATACCAGCAAAAGTTGTGGGAACAAGGTTATAATAGATAATATGATTCTTCAGAGTATTTAGTTGATGCCTGTGGATGTGCAGAGCATAAGCTTGACTGTTTTGAAGTTCCACCAGAAGATGCCATACTCCNGCTGCACGCAGCCAGAGTCACCGCCCTGCTGGCTAGGTTTTCCTTTCTTTCGCCCAAGTCCTCTGAATGAGTCTAGGATTTTTCTGTTGCAGCCTGTCTGAAGCAAACTCTACAGATGCTTGGGCTACAAATGCTGCTGGAGTTAGCCCCTTAACACTGGCCAGCCCTACCTTTAGGCAGTTCCTGCCACATGTGTTTCTTCCCCACAATCCCCTGTGTGCATTTTTCAGATAGCGGGTTCCCTCTCCCAGTGGGTTGTGGGTTTTCCCTGAACCCCCTCCTCAGGCTGCTGCAACACTAGGTAGTTGCCTTGACACCTGCTTGTGTTTCCACTGCTCTATACAGAGCAGTCAGCCTCATACTTCACTGAGACATATTTTGGTGAGACAATTTGGATTTCTTTGAGGGGGAAATTAGTTAAAAGAGACAGTTTTTCCCCACATTAAAAACTGGGAAACACTATTACAATGGAGGGAGTTAGGTCTCTGTATGATAATGTGCTGGATGGTTTGAAATGGAGCAATTAAATAAGAGGATAATTAATTTAGATGGGATTTATGTAATGTCAATCATAAACATTATCAGTTTTATCAGTTTTGTTTATCATTTAAAGAGTTTGTTTGTAGTGGGAAGCAGTTCCAGCTTTGATCTGGAAGCACAACCCCTACTGAGGCTTCTGGTAACTGCCATGCCTACCTAGGACCTCCCCCTGGGGCGTCCCAAGACAGGAACCTTTAAGACTGGAGATCCATCCCTGCCGGCCCTCTTGGTTCCTGGATCCTGGATGCTGGATGGTAGACTTGATGGAGTTCTCCAGAGAACACCACTGGACTGCACCTCACCTCTCCTGGACCCTGTGACCAACCCCTTTACTTGCTGTAAGTTGCCCTAAATCCCTAAATAAACCTCTTAACTACATAGAGTTGCCTTAATAATTTTCTCCAATATCTGGCGCTCACGTGGGGTGAACTCCAAACGCCTGGGTGGCTTCCACCCTCAGCCTCTTCTGTGGCTGCTGTGGCACATTTGACATGCTTCTCTGTCTCCCTTCTTCCCTGTCCTTTTTAAAATTCCCTTCCCCTCCTGGGGACCCAGTGCTTAACCACCAGCTCCTGCTCCTTCCCTTCCTCCCTTCTCCCCAGCTCATGGGTACATGCACCCGCCTGCTGGGTCTCAGGGCCTGGAGCAGGCTTAGCCCAAAGGCAGGCTTAGCCCCCAGACCAGCAAAAGTGCTATGAGTGAGCCCATGATGCTGGCCGCTGCCCAAGTTCTTGCCTGAGTTTCCACCTGAGACCACAGCTTACCTTTTCTGTCAGAA
>LZPO01044574.1:71079-120557 GCA_001675575.1 Neotoma lepida | reverse complement strand
TGGTTGTAGTTCCATCTTGTCTAGGTCATTATCCCTTATTCCTCCTGGACAATATTTGATAATCATTCCTATTGTATATAGTTTTATATTAGGTTAGAATTTTCTTATTTAGACAAAAGGGGGAGATGTAGTGGGAAGCAGTTCCAGCTTTGACCTGGAAGCAGAACCCCTACTGAGGCTTCTGGTAACTGCCACGCCTACCTAGGACCTCCCCCTGGGGCGGCCCAAGACAGGAACCTTTAAGACTGGAGATCTGTCCATGCTGGTCCTCTTGGTTCCTGGATCCTGGANGCTGGATGGTAGACCTGATGGAGTTCTCCAGAGAACACCTCACCTCTCCTGGACCCTGTGACCAACCTCTTTACTTGCTGTAAGTTGCCCTAAATCCCTAAATAAACCTCTTAACTACATGGAGTTACCTTAATAATTTCCTCCAATATTGGTTAATATGGGTGCCAAGATACAAGCCTCANAAAAACTTATTAAAACAGATCATAGAGATATTCACATCCAATCAGAGGAATTAAAGGAGAACCAATTTCAGTATTGCATTATAAGGTTACAGAAAAACAGCCTAAGGCTTTCAAACAGCCAACTTTAATTTATCCAGTCACCTTCAGGAATTGACAAATGATAGATATCCCCATAGCTGTATAAGAGCTAAATGGACTCCTGTGCAAATGTTAGATTGAANTAGATTCAAGGAAGCAATAGTCTCATATCNCATGCATTCACCTTTTGTGAAGCAGACGTTAAACTCATGATTAACTTGTAATAGAATTATCCCCCAAGACCAAAGAGAATTGGTTACAGCAGTCTTGGAGCCAGGTCCTCAATTACAGTGGAGGATCTGGTGGAACNATGAGGCTAAGACCATTGAACAATGAAGTAGGGCTAGAGGTATAGAAATCTTCCAAGACCAACTTCTTGGAGAGAGATATTATGCTAATGTAGAAAGGCAATCTCTATATGATGACCATACCCTGGCTTTATGTCATGGAGCAGCCGTGGATGCTTGGGACAGAATTGAAGATGTTGGAAAGAGAACTGAATCATTCACTAAAGTTATACAGGGCCCAAAAGAAAGCTTTACTGATGTCTCACAAAGATTGATTTTGCAGTAAATAGAATGATACCACATTCAGAAGCTAGACAAATAATAATTGAACCTCTAGCTTTTGAAAATGCTAATTCACAATGCAAAAGAGTAATTAGGCCATTAAAGNCAAGATCAGCACACATAGAAAAATGGNTCCAAGATACAGTCAGTATTGAATCTCATAACCATGATGATGCTTGGATAGGAGAGGTGATTTCCAGGGGTTTGAAGAAAAATTAAAATGTCAGATGTTTCAATTGTGGTAAGTAAGGTCACCTAAAAAGGGATTGTAAACAGGGCTTTCCCAGAAACAATGCTTTTTCTAAGAATATCCAAACAGAACACCCCTCCCTTCTGGAGTATGCAGAAGGTGTGGCAAAGCAGACATTGGACTAATGAATGTAGGTCAACAAGGGATGGTCATGGTAACCCTTTGCCATCAGGAAATGCCTTGAGGGGCCCCTCACAGACCCCCATGTAAAATTTGGTTCAGATGTTTTCTGTCATGGAGGACACTCCTTCTGAGAGCAATTAAAGAACCTAATGCCTATTGTAAAAAACCGTACTGCTCTGGGTGATAGAACAGCTTTAGATAAAGGTTCCATTTGAACAAGAAAGACCTCTTAGTTAGAAGAGATGATAGTTCATCAAACAGCGTGACTATAAGCTCCTTGAGCCACTTGAGTGGCCAGGCTCCTCCTCCAAGGACCTCTAGCTGCCGGGTTCCACCCACAGAACACTTTAACTGCCCTAACTGTTGGACCCTGCCCCCACCCTGCACAGGAGCAGCCAGACCCCTCTCCCTAGTACTGCTAACTGCTGGGTTCAAACTAACAGAATACTCTAACATCCCTAACTGCTGAACTCTGGCCTCACCCTGTAGAGCAAAACACCCAATCTCTGGACATGAGATCTACCAATCTCCACCCTGAAAAGTTCCACCTCCTTNCCAAGAAGCTCTATATCAGCCCTCTATCCTGTTTAGTTTTGTGGTTTCTTACTCAAGCAGAGGCAGCCACCCTCCTGGTTTTTTCCCTCCCAATAAGCCTCTNGTGTGAGATTTGTTGTGTGGTGTGACTTTGTGGTATTCCTTGGCTTTCAGCTGCCAGAATACTTCCCATCCGAGCTGCAATGCTTNCAAGGACTATTCAATTTAAACTAACTTTAAAACTAATAAAAGCTTTTCATTTGATCAGNTATAACTTGCCAANAGGGAACCTCCCCAAATTTAGNGTTGAGGTAGGGTTTTGTTTTTGTCTTTTCAGAAGAATGAAGGAATCCAGCTAAGGAATCTGAAGACCACTGGACAAATGACACATCTGAAGAAAAAGGACAAATCATCCAGAAAAATTGTCCCAAGAAAAACAGTAAATTGGCCTATTGGTATATCACATTTCCAACAGGATAAAATTTCATGGATTTCCCAAANGTTAGTTTCTGCTGTTGTCTGCACACATACAATGCAAATGGTCTTTTTGTAGTCCCAGTCCATTTAAAAATTAAAGCTGGCNTTGGAGTTGGAGTGTGTCTCTCTCCTCTAAACCAAAGCATGCTTATTAAAGTAAAATCCAAAATCTCTGTCTCATATCAGAAGAGCTATCTGATACAGGACAGAAGAAAAATTAGGGACTATTCTATTGCTACTAATCCCATNATCCTTTGGTTTTATTTTGACTCTTTAAAACTTTTCTTAAGTGATAAATATTATCTCAAAATTTATATATATATATATATATATATATATATATATATATTCTCTCAAAATTTATAAGATTAATATGTATATTAAACTTTTTGTCATGATATTAATGGTCATATAGAGTACTAACTAATTCTAGAGAAAGGCTTCATCTAGCTTCCTGTACATGATTTNAGGTTTGAGTCTCTTTCAGGTAACTAGGAATGAAGTTTTTGTACTCTGGATGTACATAACAAATATTGAACCTTTAACCTTTTGAGATCTGCTGCATCTGACATTTAAAATGTTTAAGTTTTCTGAAGTGAACCATGACCATGCCTAACAGCAACCTTTGAAGTCTCCAAAAGGAGGATGGGGCCCCACAATGATGATTCCACCTGCACTATGCTAATGCCACTAAGCTGACAAACACCACTTAAAAATTGGATTTGGACTACAAACTGCTCAGGACAATTTCAAGGTGGCTAGCTGAGATGATCTAGCCTTACAGACTGACTGCTCTAGCCAGGACTTGAGACAAGCCCTGCACTTTCCCATTATACAGAGATTGGACAACAAGTGATACAGACACTTCTCCCAGGACTTAACAATTAGCCAAAATTTTTCAGGGTCCCCTAAAGATGCTGGCACCCTCAGACAGCAGGAAGTAATTTTGTTTTTTCGAGACAGGGTTTCTCCATGTAGCTTTGGCGCCTTTCCTGGAACTCACTTGGTAGCCCAGGCTGGAGCAGGAAGTAATTTTAAGAACATGATGCCCTCATTCCCAAGAGGTGGGGTAGGTAGTTTTTTGTCATTCAATGGGTGATGGATATTAGCCATTGCTTAGGGTGGTTGGTTATAAGTTGTTAGTGGTAATGGTCAGGGAAAAAGTTGAACAAAGGAGATTAGATTCAGGATTCTTGTTTTGAAAGAAGAAAAAAAAAAGAAAAAGAAAAAAGGGGACTATAGAAATGATAGGATAAAAGGGTGTATTATTGAATCTACTCTGAAAAGAAAAGGAAGGGATATAGATATGATAGGATAAAAGGGTTTAATGAAACTACTTTTAAACTAAAAAAGCAACTACTAGTTTTAAATATTTTACTTTTGGCTTATATTTTTATATATTGATGCAAACTTGAGGTTATTTTTGTTAGAACATACTATACATACATTTCTACTCTTGTTCAAGTTATTGTGCCTATAAAGCTCATTTAACAATGCTATGCAAATTTCTAGTCCTTGAACATTACTATTACAAACTATTTAGGATAATAAGGAAATGCAGGTCAGGAGTTAGTCACCTATTACAATCAAACTAGTAGTCCTGTTAGGTATATTTTCAAGGTCAGACAGATATATTTTAGATAGGTCATCTTCAAACACTTCAGAGATCTACAGAATGTGATATTTAAGATATTTTAATAATGTGGGTTCTTTTTATTATGGCAATGAGACATGTCTGCTCCTGACAGCACCAATCTACTTCAGAGAAGACTATGGGCATCAAAGAAATACCATATGGAGTTTACTTTCTTTGTGGCAAAGGTTAGCCACTGGGCAAGAAACTGCCCTTGCCTCAACTGCTGATGGTATGCTGTCCAAATTGGACAAGCGGTACATAAAAAAAGGACGGCTGAACTTTGCCAAGACAAGGTTCAGAATATCCTGCTTCAACGATAAGTCTGTCAGATATTCTAGGCCTGTAGGCCAAAGATGAATGCCCCATTGTTACAGCGGAACCTTGGGTGACTGTCCAGGCAGCCAACTGTTTCTGTCATTTCTCACATTTTTTTGGAAGTTGCTTACTTGCATTTCCTGCTTATTCAGGTAATATTATTTCCTTCTCAGGTCTCTGATGAAGCTGAAGAATTTATAGTTATAGTTATAGTTTTCCAGATGTTACCAGATTCAGAAAATAAATTCACTAAAGAGGTGTAAAGTGTATAAGATTGAGAGACATTAAAAGATAGTTTTGGTAATGCAAGTTAGAATAGAAAGTGAATTAGGTACAACTCTTTGGACTCACCAAGATANGATAGATAATGGAGTATTTTCTCTGAATTTGTCAAATGCTAATAGACTAGACATTGTCAATATTATTGTTGCCTGTATATATTTATATATAATTATTGTACTTATTGTATATAGTTTTTCTTATATTAGTTATAACCTTCTTTTTCATTTTAGACAAAATGGGGGAAATGTGGTGATATTTTGTTTGTGCTCTAACAAATAAAGCTTGCTTGAAGATCAGATGGTATGGCTAGACATTACCTAACCATAGAAGTCTAGAGGTCTGTATATACAACAGACAGGAAATAATGTGGCTGGGAGAAGAGAGGAAATAATAAGGTGATGTGGAGATAGGAACTCAGCCCTTTTCTGGCTGAGGAGTTAGAGAGGTAAGAGTTGAGTGTGGCTGCTTGACTTCTCTGATCTTTCAGCATTTACCCTGATATCTGACTCTAGGTTTTTATTATTAAGACCAATTAGAATTCATGTTATACCCAATCCTTGAGAAATGGAGGTTTAATCATAAACAGGAATAAAACTAGGGTTTTTTTTGTTTTGTTTTGTTTTTTTAACAATGGCCTTTAAACCTAAGATGAAGGCAGGGTGATTCTTCTTTCGCCCCCTTGTTGTATGCATCTGTCAAATCCTTGACTGGGTCTTTGTATTATTTATCTGGGGGAAAACAAAACTTGTAATGTATCACAAGATGCATTGTTCATTCATAAACTATACCTGTTTGGTTAGCATAGATAGAACAAATATTTTAAGGAAATATANACTTTGTATGCCAANAGGTGCTATAGGTAGCCATTTTGTCTCCTTTGCCAGNGAATTTCCTTGGACCTAATATTNCAGCCCTTTCTTGACAAGGTGCTCTTCTGTAACTACTTCCTACTGAAATTAGGACACCATTGTCAGGGCCCAGGAAGGCTGGAATATTACCCAAAGACCAGGAATGGATTAGAGCAATGGGATATTCATCAGAAGCATCTGGTTTTTTGATCCAGTTGAAGAGCCAGGGAGCAATCACATTGANTGGACTGGTTTACATCAGCTTTCAGCAAGTCCAGGACTTCCAGTTTTGTAGAACTACCTGGGTCTGCTGTGGTGTAGTTCATCTTTGGAGCAGTTTGTAGTATGCAACTGATTTCTGGATGGTTTCTAGTGGAACTCTGCCAAGACAGATATGGACTCAGGACAGAAGGTAAAGAACCTAAAGGAAGCCTTTATATTTGTAGCTTCCCCCTCAGGAATTGGCAATAGGCAGGGAAGCTGAGACTTTCGAGTGATAGGAGTACTTATCTGGAGGCTATTTGACCTGTGAGATGTGGATCCAAGTCTTACATTTTTTTACTTCCTGAATATGACATTATCATTGTTTGTAAAACAACCAAAGGAAATTTAAAATCTTGAGCTTATGACCAATAATAGTAGTCAATGCTTTTATCAGTTTATCAGAACTCGGTTGATTAATGTTAAAACTTTGAACTTTTGAAATCTTAGTATAACAGTAGGAGAGAGTTATTTTATTTATATAAATAAATAAGTCACTTTCTTAGATCCTCATAACTTATTTAGACCTTTTATGTCCTCAGATGTTTATAATTTAAATTAGTATTAGATGTTTGTAATTTATATAAATCTTAGTCTTTTTTATCCATTCACTTACCATTAGATATATATAAGTGGTTGATTGCTGAGAGCAGTTTTTGCAAGCAAGTTCCTTTACATTGTAAAAGTTACATCTGAAATCTGTTTATGCTTTCTTATGAAGCCTGTTAGTAAGACAACCCTGTCTGTGAGTTTTCCTTTGTCATCAGGTGACCTAATAGCAATAGAAAAGTAAGGCCTGGTTTTTTCATGTGAAATTCATTGACCAGGCAGCAGCTGCTAAACTGATGAAGCTATACAGTTAGCTGTTAACATCATCAGAGATCTGAGGATAAATTATAGCAGGTNGTATAATCCAAATGACCTCTGTACCAATTAAAATAACAGCGACTTATACATAACCTAGATGGTTGCCCTAGGCATCAGTGGTCTCAATGGCTTTATTGGGGGCAGTGGCTGTAACTCTTCAGTTGTCGTATAGGACAGCATTAAATCTTCAGATACACTACAGGACATGTTGGCCTGTGGCTGCCAGACACAGGTCTAAGAGATTTTCTGGTAGAGGAGGAACCTAAAAGACTGACCTTATTTGATGAAGCAGGAGAGCAGTGAACACAACATTGTCCACAGTTGTGCAGGACCCTGGCTGCAGGTAAGGCATGGGACAGTTTTTCCCAGTGCTTAGCATTACCACAATCCAGATGGAGTTGTCATGCTCCATCTGTCTTTTTTGGACACCTTAAGATTGCTTCTAGGAGCTGGAACCTCTGTCTGTCATAGTAAGCTTTTTCCATTAAATATTTTAAATGCCTTATTCAGCAGATCTCCAAAAAGTTTTGATGGTCATCTATTAAGTATGCCTGGTTTTAAATAAACTGTACCTGTTTTTCATTACTTGTTCTAGGTTGAACCTTAAAAACATATACAGGAGGCAAAATAAAGCTTATCCCTGTAAATGAATTACATTTGTAAAGAATGTGATCATCTATAAGGTGACTATTGCTCTTCATATCTTTACTATCTTAACAGTTTACAACAAGTTAGTAACTTGTATAAGATTTGGATTCTACAGTTTTATCCCTGTTAATTTTAGNATTTAAAAAAATTACAATTCTTGAACTGAAGCTCTTTTAGCATCAAAATAAATTTTGAATCATAAGAAGTAGAGTCCATGGGGAGACTGACAACTGTACTATCCTGCTCCTTTCATAGTGCATCATCAAATTACAGTTTATTGCATTACTAAGCTTATCATGTGATAGCTAAAGCTTAACAAAGTTAGCAAAGACAAANAAGCTAGACATACATTCTTAAATTAATCTCTGTTAGCCTGAATAGACCTTAGGCAAGGAGAAACATTCTATAGGCTCTTTGTCAGACTGCTTAGGTCACTGTCTTGCTGTACCATAAGAGAGGAATAACAAAGTTTCTGGTGTTTAGTAGCTGTGGCCCAAACTTAGTTGACTGGCAACTATGCTGGATATTTGGGATTCCATTGCAGCCTTAAACTTTTCTCAAGGGGAGCTTTTATAATAAGAACAGTTAGCCAGAAATGAAACTCTAGGGACTAAAAAGCAAGTTTAGCACATTTGAATACCTGCCCAGGATTATAGACATTGGTGGATTAGGTCTTTGTATCAAGATTACCTAATTATTAACGTTGTGTTATAAGTTTTAAGCCAACTTTTGTTACAGAATCTACAGATTTTTAACCATATCCAATAAACTTAAAAATCCTCAGGTGCAGAGAGCCCATCTAACAGTCTTACAGTGTCTAATTTTATTAGATGCCCTGCTTGCTCTTTTTTTCCTGCCACAAAGTCAGGTGGCTCACCTGACATAGGACAGAAACTTTGCAATTCCAGAACCAGTTTTTCAATACAGCAGAACAGCATAGAGGAGGAATTCTAAGCCTTGGATGTCAAAGCAGCCATGGCAAATGGCAGCAGTAGAATTGAGCCTGGATGGGTGGAGTGTGCAAAAGGAGCATATAGGGTGCCATGCTGGAGGATGCCCACATTGCCCCAGCCTAGAAGCAGAGGAGTGACAGCATGTAGAGCTTGATTCAGCTCCCAAGTCCACCTTTAACTGGCACAGAAACACACAAGAAACAGAGAGAGCAAAACAAAACCAATACATAGAACTTGCCCCAGGCAGAATGCATGAACACAAGCAAGACACAAGAAAAGACACAGAGAAAAATAACAACAGAGAGAATGACAACAACAATTGGGGTCATTCAGAGGTTCACCATTTGATCAAAGAAATATTCTTAACAAACAAAAGGCTTTTTCCAGTTACCTCCCTGCACAACCCAGATGCCAGGAACACATGCAGAGGCTTCCTAAATGGCAGCTTGCCCCAGTTCAGATAGGCTGGGTCTTTCTGAGTTCTCTTGACTCCTATAATTCCTGGTGTCCCATGATGGGCCTCTCTAAACCCTCTGCTTGGCCCCCAGTGTCATGGGGCATCCTTATGGTTCATCAGCTCTGTTGAGCAGCCTAGGTGTAGAAACCCTGCCAATGAGCACTCAGGTGCCAGGCCTCTCTGATTTTCTCAGCCCCTGGTATCATTGGGGCATCCTCAAGGTCCCAAGACAGGTCAGTAAAAGAACTGGTGGCTCTGTCCAAACCCCCAATTAACCAGAAATAACCAGTGGGCTGTGGAACATCTCCCTTTGCCCTGGACAGAGGAGTGTCAGGCCTCATCAGAGCTCCTACATCCCCACATCAGGATCCCCCACAATGAGAACAGATCCAGAACAAGATGTCACAGAAAAAATTAAAAAACTCCCATGACTTACCAGAGGAGACTTCTGTAAAAAAGAAAAAAATTGATTGCTGTTTTTCTTTTTCTTTGATGTGGCCATTTCCTTAGGCAGTCCTACTAACTGAAGGCTTGCCTTGAGTTCTTAGAATATCTCCAAGGTGCACACCCCCTAGGGAGTAGCTCTTCAGTCCCAGAAGGCAAGAATGAAGAGTCTAGCTTCTGAATTTCTGAATTTTGTTTGGGGTGTTGATCTCAATAGAGAACTACAAATGTTAATTCCAAAGATGGGAAGAGAAAGGCATACCAACCCAAATCATCATGGTCATTTTAATTATAGAAAGCAATTAATTAAAGCAAGTTGTAAAATTCATGTATATGGGCTGGCTCCTCCTAAGGCAGGGTTCAAGAGGTCAACATTGGATGTGAGGAAAACAAGGATTTATAGTTCAGACATAGTGAGGTTCCAAATGCAGGGGTTGGTGGGCAGAACAGGTATGCTGGGTCTGCAGGTAGGTAGGGCTGAGGAAGGACCAGTCTAGCTGGTCTCTTCCTGGGGATGAGGGGGATGGTGAGTGTCGATGGCCCGAACCTCCTCTATTTCTCGGAGAAAAGGACACTGGGCCGGGAGTCTTGTCAAAGCAGGAGCTCATTTTATTGCATCAGGCATGGACTTATATAGGGTGGTGAAGGGGGCAGGAGCCTTAGAGTGGCAGGAGATGGGGTGAGGGTTTAGGGCCAATGATATTGTGCACCACAGCAGTTGTTAGGTAGAGGCGGTTTTGGTCCGGGCTGTGCTGAGTCACTCATATGTGGAAGTCAGTCTGAAGACACGTCGCCAAACTTGAGCTAGGCTCAGACAGTTACATTGGGCCTCACGCCCGGGCCTCATGAGGCCCAACATCTCCCCCTTTTATTTTTGTAAGACATGGCCCCTGTCTTAGGTTGTCTCCCACCTGGAGATCTTACCCATCACTGAGTACCATGTTTNGTGAATAGGGGGGTTTGCTCCACAACCTGTCTTAGGTCGTCTCAGCCCATCTGAGATCTTACCCGTCATTGGTCAGGTAGAGAGCAGAAGAGGGGCACTCATAAGAGGATACCCAGTCACACAAGGGACCAGACTCATGAGTGGCTAGCCTTTAATAATGTATTTCGACCTGGCTTATTTTGATCACCTCTAGCCATTGGTGGATAAATTGTGTGATCTTATTGAACACACATGGCCCAACAGTAAGGAATATAAGGAGAAGAAAAGGTCTGAGTAGGGGAAGGAGGTAGTGTATGAATCCATCAAGGCCCGTCCACAGAGGATTATCTTGAAGCTCCTGCCACCTTTTTTCTAGGTCTTCTTGGAGTCTTTATATTTTGTCTTGGACAATCCCCGACTTGTTAGCATAGAAATATTTTTCATGCAAAAACAAGCAAAGAACCCTCTTTTCCACAGTTAATAGATCCAATCCCCTCCTGTTTTGGAGGACTACCTCAGCTAGGGAATCTAGCTGACTCTGTAGGGCAAGGATGGTGCTGGAGATGGCCTTGACATCATCAATCAGTTGAAAGGATAATTTTCTAAAAAGATGTGAGGACAGGCCAATCCCTGTGGACACTGTGGCCACACCTGTAGTTATTCCCAGCCCAAGGAGGAGGAGTATCATTTGGATGGCTCTTTTAGACCTGCCTTCTATGTAATCAAAGGAGGGCACAGGAATTATTCCNGGGAATAATGTCTATATTGGGGACGAGAATGGCAGGGGCACAAAGGTCTGTCCAATTATTAGGGAGGAAATTATAGGCCATTTCCCCCACACACATATGAGGACCATCCTGGAAGATAAACACAACTGAGTATTGGGCACAGTTATGTTTTAATCACAGGAAGAAGGAGGGATATGGCCCACATCTATGCTGGAATTATCAGGGGAGGGTGGAGCCCATATACAAGAATTTGAAGGAAGCATAGGGAGAGGCTGAACAGTAATGGGAAATGTGGCAGAGCAGTTTTGTAAATCAATGTGGGTAATGCTGGATACAGTGACATTAGAGATCAAAGCCAATGGCCTGGGGGATCCTGACCGGAGGCAAAGCCAACAGTTCTCCAAAAGGGGGGGTTGTCTGATTAAGCACAGAGAAAACCATGTGAAGAAGAGATTCTGTGTGGGGATCAAGTATGAGATCACCCTGGCTCTCAGGGAGGGCAATGGGGTGGTAATTGAGCTCTGAATACTGTGCCAAAGCAAGTTGTTCTATTTGTGTTGGACTTTTTGTTCCCTGAATTTGTCTTGGACCCCTCCACTATCTGAGTAACTAATGGAAGGGGCCAATTCCCAGCAGACAGTCTGTCTTGGCGTCCCATGACAAGGGAAGGAAGCAAGCTCCGAGTCTCCCCCAACCACTTCAGGGCCTCCGGCTGTTACCTGATTTCTAGTTGCAGTCCAATATGTTTTATTATTGGATTTGCAAGTGCACATTTGTGCAATTTAATAGCAGGTTGAATGCATAGTTTGATGAAAGGAGGTGCAGGAGCAGGATCCTGGTCTGCCATTAACCGTGGGTATAATTTTTGGCTTTTCTAAACATACCCACTTGTTGCATCTGAAGACCAAGGATCTGGAGGTATCAATAAAATTATAGGCAGTCTTACTACCACAATCTGCCAGACTGATGGGCTGTCCACTCACAGGCAAGACCTTATATATTCCCCCACTGCAGTCACAGGGCTTTCCCATCCTCCTGGCCAGGATGTCCCTGGCATCATGCAGGTTACCAAATCCTCTATCACCAGGTGGGACCATTGACATCAGCATCAGGGCAAGTGGCAGCCTCCACATCCTTAATTATTTCTGAGGGAGAAACAGAAAGACCATCCTCAGGGGTGGGACACTCCCTGGAAACATCATTATTGTCATCCCCTTGTTGGGGTAGATATTTAAGGTCTCTAGCTGGTACCCAGATGGGGCTTTTTTCATTTTGAGGAAAGACACATCTGAACCCTCTTCCTGCAGTGAGGAGTGGGTCTGGCCCTCTCTAGGCCCCAGTCAAGAGGTCCCTCTACTTGACCCAGATGGTACTGTAGGTAACTGATGAGGACCAATGTTTTTGAAAAGCAGACAAATATTTATCTTCCTTAGAAAAATTTAAAATATTTAAGATTAATAATGCCTTTCTTAGTTGATCATGTTGGGTAGAGACTCCCCCTTTTGTTTTGTAATTGGGACTTAAGTGTTTGGTTGAATCTTTCCATGATGGCCTGGCCCCTAGGGTTATAGGCGATGCCAATAAAATGAGAAATTTTCCATGTTTGTAGAAAATCTATAAAAACTTTGCCAATAAAGCATCGGCTATTATCTGTTTTGATTTGGCTGGGTAAACCAAGGGTGGCAAAGCATTGAAGCATATGGCTAACAGCATGCTTGGATTTTTCCCCAGCATGACCTGATGCTCAACAGGCAAGGGAGAAGGTATCCATGGGAAGAAAAACATAATTAAATTTTCCAAATGGGGGATAGTGTGTGACATCAATCTGCCAGAGATGATTGGGGTAAAGCCCTTGGGGATTGCTCCCCATCTTTTGGAGGGGAGGGATCTGAAGGAAGGGCTGACAAGACTTACAGGTCTGGACAATTTTCTTGAGATCTTTAACTGGTACTTGTGGAAATTTATGTTTCAGGCCTCTCCAGTTAACATGGGTCAGTAGGTGGAAATCTGTAGCCTCAGTAACAGTATTACATTGAGGCATTGAAGCCAGGTGGTCAGCCAGCTGGTTTCCTTTGGAAAGAAATCCTGGCAACTTTTGGTGGCCTCTAAGATGTTGTCAATAAATGGGATTGAGTCTCTGTTTAAGTAAGGAGTGAGCCTGAATCATAAGAGGAAAAATAGGGTTGGAATCTAATTTAATATGGTTCTCAACCAGGTTGAGCAAAAGATTTACAACATACAGGCTATCAGAAAATAGATTAAATGGCTCTGATATGGCATCTAGTGCCGTAACAATGGCAAACAGTTCCTTAAACTGTGTGGATCCCTCCACCTCATGGGAAATTGTTTTTATAGGTGTAGGTTCCTCCCCCTGTCCAAGGGGTGGGAATATGACTAGGGAGGCCCCTGAACATCCCCCATCAGTAAACACTGTAAGAAAATTGGGATTTGGGTGAGGCAAAAAATTCTAGGGGGTCTCCACTCCAGGTGGGAGAAGGAACTCATCCATTTATAAGGGCCATAATGGCAACCAATCTTCCCTGAAACCCCTCAAGGGCTATGGCAATTCTGTTATTATTTCTTTGAAGCCAGGTAATGTCAGGTTTTTTTTTTTTAATGTCAGTGATTTTAAATGGAACAATGAACAATAAGGGAAGGAGGTTCTGTGCCAAATATCCTGACAGAAATGTCCCTGCCCTTAATAATGCAATCGGCTACCTGACTGGTCAAGGAGTAAACCCTGGGGGCTCCACCCACTGAGAGATGAACCCAATGAATGGGCTCCCCCTCTTGTGCTAACAGCGCAGTGCATAAAGTTTCCCCAAAAAAGATGCACAGGGAGGCAGGCCAGAATCAAACTTCCTTGGGGCAGCTATATTGATGGCTTGTTGGACCTGATGCAAGATTTGTAAATGTTGGGAGGATAAGGTAACTTGGGATGAAAGATCAAGGCCCTTTAGGAGTTCATTCAAAGGGGTTAACTGCTCTGTGGGCACAGAGATCCCTGGCCTCAGCCAATTTATTTCTCCTAGCATCTTTTGAAGCTGAGTTAAGGTATAGGTCTCTTGAATGAGCAACTGGGGTTTAGCTGGGGAAACTGAATCAAGGAACAGGAGAGAGCCCAGAATTTTAAAAGGGGGGATGGACTGCACTTTATCTGGAGCCACCCTAAAATTATGATCTTTCAAAATGGTAAGGCAATTAGTGGTGATGTTCTGAAGGCCCGACGAAGTGGGGCTTCCTAAAATAATATCTTCCATGTAAATATAAAATAAAATGTAAGGGCATCCCATTAGGGAGGAAAAATATGTGACATAAAGTACTGACACATGGGGGAGCTGTTAGACATCCCCTGGGGCAACATGGTCCACTTGAACCTCAAATCTGGGCCCCGGAAGTTGGTAGAAGGCAGGGAGAATGCAAACTTCTCCATATCATCTGGATGTAATGGAATTGAGAAAAAACAATCCTTAATATCAATAATAGTCACATAATAGGTATTAGGGATGGCAGGTATCCAGGGAAGTCCCCTCTGGGGGTCCCAAATGGGATCATCCTCTCATTGATTTTTCTTAAGTCATGTAGGAATCTCCAGGAGCCATTAGCCTTCTTTATAACGAAAACAGGAGAGTTCCAGGGGCTGGTGGATGGCCGGACACTCCCCAAAGACAATTGTTGTTTAATCAGGGCATCAAGCTATTGCAATTTAAAGGAAGATAGAGGCCACTGCTTGACTCATACAGGCTCCCCAGCTGTCCACTGAATCTTTGGCACCCGTGGGCAACAGTGGCCCTTAGGATTGGGGGTGAACCTGGGAAAAACCTTGTCTGAGTTTTTCAAAATAAGGATCATCTCTATAATTGGGGTGTGACTCTCGTCCCTGTTCAAACTGTTGTTTATACTCCTCAGTGTCAAGCACATCTTGATAGAAAGCCTTATGGTCAGTGGTAATGAAGTACTCAGTTTCCCCGAGGATGTCTTGACCAAGAAGGTTGTCAGTCACACCAGGGACCACTAGGGGGCATACTTCCCCGAGATTATCATCAGGGTCAGCCCAGGACAACCAATTAGCTGTCTCCCATGACATGGAATGCCCGCCCACACTAAGCACTGGTGGCCTAAGAATGAGCTGCCAAGAAGGGATCTCCTTTTTCCTGATGACCGTGTGATCAGCCCCAGTATCTATAATAAACCTAAGGGTCTTATCCCCGATTGTTATCATTTTTGGTCTCAACCCCGGCACCAGAGGCATGGTCCAATGTCCAAAGGCCTCTCTCCCCTAATGGGGCTGGGGACCGCCCCTTGGGGAGTTTAAANGTTCTCCCTGAAGGTTGAACTTAGATTTACAATCTTTGGCCCAGTGGAATCCCTTTCTACATTTGGGACATGAAGTATGGGGCATGCCTGGCCTGGAAGAAGCTGGTGGGAAGCCCTTGGCCTTGTTAGGGCATTCTCTTTTAAAATGGCTTCTCCACCACAGCCAAAGCAGGTACACTTCCCCATGAGACTTGCTAGAGGGCGTTGACCAAAGTAGTCATTTCCTCTTCATGGGCAGCTTGTAGGGCGGAGGCCATGGCCCTTGCCTGATGGGTGGTAGAGCCCACATCTTAGAGGCGATAATCCACCTACCCATCTCTCGGTCCCTCAGTCCAGCACAGGCCAGTTTATGATCNGTGTTCATGCCGTCCCAGACTAGCATTCTGATGAACTTACCACGTNACTCACAGGGTGGGGGGATTTTCTCTGTAAGCTCTTTTTTACCCTCTCTATAAATGTGGCCAGGTCTTCATTGCCCTTTTGGGTAATCCCCAAGACTGGGGCTTCAGTAGGACCTTCCTGCAACCTTTTCCAGGCAGCCAGCCCCAATGCCCACACTTGATCCTGATAAGGAGTGGGACTGGCGGCCTGTTGAAGACCCGTGGAATACTGATCAGAAGTGCCTGAAAGCATTCCAAAAGTGATGGGGATCTGGGGGTTAGTCGCCTGGTTTCGCTCAGCTTGAACACGGCACTCATCTTGAAAGAAGGCGCCCAATTTTAGATATAAGGGGCTTGAGAGTACCGCCCTAGCAAGGTCCTTCCAATCCCGGGTGGTAGACGGGTGGTGCACCAGGCCTTGGAGGATAGTTTCAGCCCATGGTGAATTTGGCCTGTCCTCCAAGACAGCTTTAAGTCTTTAAGGTCATGGGCCTCCCAGGCATACCAGCCATTAGGCTGGTTGCCTCCGGGTTAACATTAATGGGATAAGACTAGCTATTTCCCCCCTGGGTGTCCCCTCCATGCAATAAGGTGGGAGCACATACGGGGTATGGAAGGGGTTAGTAGGAAGATCAGGTGGTGAAGGCCCCTGGAGGGCCATGGGATGCTATCCAAAGGGTCGAGGGATGGATACAGTGAACTAGCTGGGTCAGACTGACTCAGGAGCTTAGGGCCATGTGTCTGTATGTCCCTTTTCTCCCATGCCTCCTTTCTCTCTCCTTTACAGTCCTCCAGGGCGGCTACCAGTTTCTTCCCCCTGGAGAGTCTTGATGGTAAGCAGCCCTTCAAGGCAGTAATAGTTGGAATGGCTCCTAGAGGAGGGATTTCCCCTTTTCAACTTGTGCCCTATGAATTAGGGTCTCTACCCTATTCCAAGTATTCCAATCAAAAAGACTGCCATCAGGTAGCCATGAGGCAATCTTGATGAGCTATGTCCATGTCTGGAGTGCCTGACTATCAGAGAGGTTAAGGCCCCTGCTTTTCAGTAACACTCACAGGGACTCTAAGGCAGGATTTTGCTTAGAAGAGGACTGCCCCATATTTTATGAGGGTACACTCACCCCCCAGTCCAATTGGCCCATCAGCATTCTTCCGCCAAAGAAATCATTCCTCACACAGGGCACCAGTCTGCCGGGTCTGCTGGCAGGTAGGGCTGAGGAAGGACCAGTGCAGCCGGTCTCTTCTTGGGGATGAGTGGGATGGTGAGTGTCGATGGCCCAAACCTCCCCTGTTTCCTGAAGAGAAGCACACTGGGCCGGGAGTCTTGTCAAAGCAGGATCTCTTTTTATTGTATCAGGCATAGACTTATATAGCATGGGGTGAAGGGGGCAGGAGCCTTAGGGTGGTGGGAGATGGGCTAAGGGGTGAGGGCCAATGATACTGTGCCACCACAGCAGTTGTTAGGTAGAGGCAGTTCTAGTTCAGGCTGTGCTGAGTCACTCATATGTGGAAGTCATGTCTGAAGACAGGTCGCCAAACTCGAGGTAGGCTCAGGAAGTTACACTGGGCCTCATGAGGCCCAACATAGGTGGTGTTACATGAGCAAAACATAGGCATGACAAGTTAGTTCCTCTTGAAACAAAGACATAGTTGCAAGATGAGCAAAACATGATAGTCATAATGACGGGTAGTCATAAAAACAGGTAATCATAACAAGGTAGTCAAAACAGGTGGTCACATAACCATTTGAAACAAAGTAGGGTTGCAAGGAAGTTATAAACAACTCTTTGAAACAAAGACATGATTGTCATGACTGGAACAGGGAGTATAAAACCATTTGTAGTTAAGGTTATAGNTGGGGCATAGCCCAATCCTTGAGAAACAGAAGTTTAATCATAAACAGGAATGAACAAAGTTTGTTTTTATTATGAGATGGCTTTTAATCTAAGATGGAGGTAGGCTGGTTCTTCAATCTAACTGTTGTTTAAATTCAGAAATGGAAAATTTTAATACTGCTAGACCTTGATCAACCTGTCTGTTTAGTTTCTTAAAGTTTTTATCTCCCATGATAAAGGGTGATGTGTCTACAGCTATTAAGTCTGCTATGCTTGCTTCAACCAAGAGTGGGAATAGGACTGACAGACCACTGTTTTTCTTTGTAATCCAAGATCCATATTAAAATCTATTTCTCCTTTCTTCCCCATTACATATAGGTATACATGGGGTAGTACATATTTGTACTAAGACACATAAAAGGTGTTTCTCAGCTTGGAAAGCATCAGAAGAGGCACATTTAGTCAAACCATTTATACATGCCCACTGAGTAGTCTCACAAGCTCAGTAACATTGCTCTTGTCCAGATGTGTTGACCCACGTGGTAGAACAGCAGGCATCAGAATAAGGGAAGTGCCTAGGTTAAAGGTTTTGGATATTAGACAGGTTACAGCCCCTTGTAAGTCTTCTAATGTTAATCTGGGATGTCCAGTCACAATGAATTTTGTCAGTAAAGGGGCTGACAGTCTGGTAAGTTCTCAGCCCTATGCAGTATGGGGAATTGTGGGGGGAGTCTAAGCATAACAATCCCAGCTGATTTCTACCTGGGAATGATTAACAAGTGGTGGACCTTGCTAAGAGTAGAATATAGAGATGGGGATCCCTCACCTTTCTGCACAGCAGGAGGTAAGACTGTGACTCTGGTTGTGTTAAGTGGGGTAGTTTCTTTAGAGGGGAAAGTTTGTTGAGGCTTTGGTATAGGTGGGAGATTTTGGTTAGGACCCAAAAGTCCAGGGACCAAGAGAGTGTGGATTATTCTGGATAGTAAATCTATCTCAAAGTTCCCTTCATATAGCATAGAGTCTGAGTACCCAGGTGTGGTGGTTTGAATAGGAATGGTCCCCACAGATAGAGAGTGGCACTATTCAGAGGTGTGGCCTTGTTGGAGTAGATGTGGCCTTGTTGAAGGAAGTGTGTCACTGTAGAGGCAGGCTTTGAGGTCTCCGGTGCTCAAGCTACATGCACTGTAGCACACAGTCACTNCTGCTGCTGTCAGTGGATCAATATGTAGAACTCTCAGCTCCTTCTCCAGCACCATGTTGCCTGCATGTTGTCAAGCTTCTCACCATGATGATAATGGACTAAACCTCTGAAACTGTAGGCCAACCTCAATTAAATGTTTTCCTTTATAAGAGTTGCTGTGGTCATGGTGTCTCTTCACAGCAATAGAAACTCAAAGACATCAGGTTTTCCCTGTTTCCTGCAGGCCAGATTTTTTGAGGTCCTTGGCAGTGGAGGGTAGAAACTCATAGGGGAAGCCAAATAGCCTCTAGGAAGGCCAAGATTTGTTTTTTAAATGTTCTTTCCCCCCAGCACCAAGAAGCCCTCTTTCTCTATAGATAATATCATGGATATGCATAATAGGAAGGGTATCATGACTATCTNCCTACATGTTGGTGGACTTTCCTTTTCCTATCTGAGACCCTGGGTAAGATCAATCAGTTCTGCTCTCTGGGCTGAAGTCCTTGTCCCTAAGGCTTGGGCCTTAATTATTTCGATGGAAGTAACTATTGAAGCCCCACATGCCTGGTTTCATCTTTAAGGAGACTCCTCCCATCTGGGCAGAGCATTGCATTAAAATCTTTCAGAGAAATCATCTCAAGACAGTCACGGATGAACACTTGTGAGTCTTCATCAAGCAAGAGGGTAGCAGGATTAATGACAGCTGTTTTCTCAAGCCAGACAAGAGGGTGTTCCAGAAATAGTGCTGGTACTGGGTCATGCTGGTATTAGACAGCCAGAGTTCTGGCATTCCTCAGAAGAGGGCCTCGACTGCTTGGGGTGCTGTGATTATAAGATCCTGACCCAGAGTTAAGTTGGTTATTTGGGATTATTTTTATTAGACTAACAGTAGCTGCCACTGCTCTTACACAAGTGGGCCATCCTATAGCTAATAATTAGGACAGGTATGTGACAGGATATTTTCTGTGGCCCCTAAATTTGGCTTAACGACCCTCTTGTGATGCCTTTGTTTCATGGACAGATGAAAAGGTTTTGAGATGTCTCGAAGTGCCTGGGCAGTAGCCAAACTCAGAGCTGTTTTTACAGTCTCAAACACCTACTGTTTAGTCTCAGTCCATATTAGGGCCTCAGTACGCCCTTTCTGTTGATGTATAGAGGACTTGCTATTTCTGAAACCCTGGTACCTTACTATGTCTCATCAATCAAGAAGGTGAAGGTGGCTTTTAGTTTATGCAAAAGGTCTTGTCTCCCAATCAGTTTTGTTGTTGCTGTTAAACATGTCTCCATGGAAGAACATGATTTTGCCATGTGTAGCTTGTGCGTTGTGATTGTATACAACTTGAACTCATGTGATTCTTCTTAACCCTCAGAGTGTTAATTGTCTACTGTTCTGAATAAAACTGGCTATTGCGTGAGACTTTGGTCTGCTTTGTTTTTAGGCTCTGACCTCTGTTTCACACTGCCAACCAGAGTGGTAAACAAGTGGAGCCCGAACAGGGACCTGAAGTTGGCTATGAAATAAGAGAACGGTGACCCCCACATAAGGAGGTGCATGAGCATAATGGGGCAGAGACCAGGGAAGGCTTTGCCTTATGTTAAACTTGTGTATCATTTCTTAAATAAAGGAGGACCACAAGTATCAAAATCACAANTATTAGATTGTTTGTGTATTGTTTATGATTATAATCCCTGGTTTCCAGAAGAAGGAACTTTAGATGAAGAAGTATGGGAAAGAGTCCAAAAGAACATTGAAAAGCATATCAACAAAAGAGAAAAATCCCTGTTTAATTTGGGATCACTTGGGCATTGATTCCAAGTGTTATTAAAATCCTTAAGGAAGATAAGGGGGCTATTACTGATAATGAAGAAATGGCTAATTTCTTGAATGAATATCAACTGGATGGTTAAACCTTAAAATTGGTTTTAAAACAAAGGCAAAAAGAGATTTTCCCCAATCAGGCAAAATCAAAAGTAAGAATAGCCCCTCTGCTAACTGTGCAGGTGCTGGTGATGTTGCCCTCAACTCTCTTACTGGAGTTGGTTTTTGTTGTTTTGTTTGTTTGTTTATNTGTTTTAACACTTTTAACCTGAAATTTACAAATACTAAGGGTTCTATCTCACGCATTAATAGTGGGAGACTTCAATACTCCACTCTCATCAATGGAAAGGTAATCCTGACAAAAACTAAACAGAAATAATGGAGCTAACAGATGTTATGAATCAAATATACCTAACAGGTATCTACAGAACATTTCTCACAAATACTAAAGAACATATCTTCTTCTCAATACCTCATGGAACATTCTCCAAAACTGACCACATACTCGGTGCTATGTGGTACATTTATACAATGGAGTATTGCTTAGCTGTTAAAACAAGGAACCAGGAAATTTGAAGGCAAATGGATGGAACTAGATAAAAATCACCCTGAGTAGGGTAACCCAGACTCAGAAAGACAAATGTGGTATTAATTATTTATAAGTGGATATTATCTGTAATGTAAAAGATAATCATGCCATGGTCCACAGACCCAGAAAGACTAAGAAAAAAGTAGGTCTTAAGGAGGGACACAAGGATCTCCCTCTGAAAGGGAAATAGAATAGATTTCATGGGTGGACTGGGGGTGAGTGGGGTTGAGAACAGGAGGGATCAGGTAGGGGAGGGGAGAAAATACTGGGAGAAATGACTGAAATTGGAGGGGGCATTTCAGGGTCAGGGTAGAGACCTAGTGCAATGGAAACTCCATGAAATCTATGAGAGTAACCTTTGCAAAGACTCCTAGTAATGGGGGACATGGAGCCTGAACCAGTCATCTTCTGTAACCAGGCAAGGCCTCAAGTGGAATGATGAGGACACCAACCCAGCCACAAAACCTGCAACTTACAGTCTGTCCTGCCTGCAGAGTGTTCTGGGACNGAGCCTAGTGGAATCCTCATTAAAGAGACCAGAGAGGCTTCATCCAGCAACTGATGGGAGCAGATGCAGAATCCCACAGCCAAACATTAGATGGAGCTTGGGAGTCATGCAGAGTAGGGAGAGGAAGGATTGGAGTAACCAGAGGGTGCAGGGACACCATGAGAACACAGCCCACAGAATCAACTGACCAGGACACATGAGGGCTCACAGAAATCAGGGAGCTTGTAGGGGTCTGACCTAGGTCCTCTGCATACATGTTATGGCTGAGTAGCTTAGTATTCTTGTGGATTCCTAACAGTGAGAGTGGGGGCTGTCTCTGATTCTTTAGACTACTTGTGTGATCCTTCTCCTCCTACTGGGTTGCCTCATCCAGTCTTGATGTGATGTATGGTACATGCCTGGTCCTACTGTAGCTTGCTACGCTGTGTTTGGTGGATGTCCATAGGAGGCCTGCTCTTTTCTGAGGGGAAGCAGAAGCGGTGGATCTAGGGGAGAGGGGGGTGGAGGGGAGAGAATGGTGGGATGGAGGGGATGTGAAACTGGGGCCAGGATGTAATATATGAAAGAATAAAAAATAAAAAATTAATTTGCTTTTATGTAAAAATAACTGATGATGGCTGAAAGTATTTCTTCTTCCAGAGAAATTTTCATATGAATAAGGCCTTAGATAAAATATTTGCAGAAAAAAAATGCCATGACATCCATTATTATGTTTAGTTACCATATACTAATAAAAATGTGTCTATAAAGCTATACAATCAGTTTTTTAAAAAAGCTCAGCCCCAGCAGCTCACCAGCAGGTAAGAATCCTGCAGGCAGGCTGCTCTACCACCATCACTACCCATTGGACTCTGTAACCTACAAGACCCACTATGTCACCCAAACCCACCAAACCCATCATCCTACCCTTGGCCAAACATCCCCTGTAACATCAGCATCCCCTAGAGGCACAAGCTCAGACTGCACCAATTGGAAGAGGTGACTGACTGGTCTCCCAGCCAAACTGCTTCAATCCTTAGGCCCTAAGCCCCAAGGCACATCCTGTGCCCCTTTCCCTCCCATCTGAACCCCAGAATGGATAAAGAAATTGGGGTACATTTACACAACGGACTATTACTCAGCTGTAAAAAGCAATGACACCATGATTTGCAGTCAAATAGATGGAACTAGAAAAAAATCATCTTGAGTGAGGTAACCCAGACCTAGAAAGACAAACACAGTATGTACTCAGATATAAGTAGATATTAGATGTAAAGCAAATGATAACCAGGATACAATCGACAGCCCCAGAGAAGCTAGGTAACAAGAGGGACCCTAAAAGGAANGCATGGATCACCCTGGGAAGGGGAAATATATGAGATCTCCCGGGTAAACTGGGGGTGGGGGAGGGGATAGAGGGATGGGAACATGAGGGATTGGAATGGTTGAGTTGGGGGAGGGGTGGAGAGGGAGAGCAATGAAAGAGATAACTTGACAGAGGGAGCCATTATGGAGTTAGGGAGAAACCTGGTACCAGGAAAACTCCCAGGAATCCACAAGGATGACCCTAGCTAAAACTCCTAGCAATGGTGGAGAGGGTGCCTGAACTGGCCTTCTCCTGTAATAAGACTGGTAACTACCCTAATTGTCATCATAGAACCTTTATCCAGATGAGATCCACAGCCAAGTATTGGGCTGAGCTCTGGGAGTCAAGCTGAAGAGAGGAATTATATTTGAAAGTGGGGGGTGGTGGTGTCAAGATCATGAGAGGGAACCCCACAGAGACAGCTGACCCAAGCTCATGGGAGCGCATCAACTCTACCAGTTAGGTAGACTACCAGTTAGGGAGCCTCCATAGGACCAACCTAAGCCCTCTGCATGTAGGCGATAGTTATGTAGCTTGGTCTGTTTGTGGCCCCTAGCAGTGGGAACAAGATCTATCCCTGATGCATGAGCTGGCATTTTGAAACCTATTCCCTATGGTGGAATGCCTTGCTCAGCCTTAATGCATGGTGGAGGAGCTTGGTCCTGCCTCAACTTGTAGGCCATGCTTTGTTGACTCTCATGGGAGACCTTAACTTTTCTGAAGATTGGATGGGGAGTGGTAAAAAGGAGGTGGGGGAGGNAATGGAATGAGAGAAGGGAAGGGAAACTGTGGATGGTATGTAAAATAAATTTTTAAAGTTTCGTTTAAAAATTTTATAAAAAGAAACAAAAAAGGAAAATGCATTTTTAAATATAAATGGGGCTTTTGTTCCAACTAGTTCATGGATGAATATTGAATATTAAGATAGAAGATTCAGCATCAATTATATTTTTATTTTAATAAAAGTAAATGCTAAGAAAGGGTTTTTATATCAGTAAGAGCTTTACAATGCTGTTGTTATCTTTTCCCCACGTAGGTTTTCTCTGTTACAGCTCTGGCTGTCCTGGAACTCATTTTGTAGACAAGACTGGTCTTGAACTCACCAAGATCCCACCTGGCTCTGCCTCCAGAGTGCTGAGATTCAAGTTGTGCACCATCACTGCCCAACTTATTATCATTTTTTTTAAAATTCAGAATTTTCTGCCAAATTGTCAATTGTCTGCCTTGATTAGATTTTTATCACAAAGAGACATCATGATGATGGCAACTCTCATGAATGAAAAAGTTCAATTGAGGCACTTACTTACAGTTTCAGAGGTTCAGTCCATTATCATCATGGTGGGGAGTATGGTGGCATGCAGGCAGATGTGGTGCTGGAGCTGAGAGTTCTACATTTTGGCTCAGAAGAAACAGGAAGTGGAATGACTCATTGGAAGGTATTCTGAGCATAGGAAATCTCAAAGCCCTCCCCCCACAATGTCACATTTCCTCCAACAAAGCCACACCTCCTAATAGTGCCATCCCCTATGAATTTATGGGGGCCAAATACATTCGAACTACCACATTGTCATATCATGAATTTTCCATAAAATGGTTTTAGCAGTCTGTCATCTGAAAAAAAAAGAAAGAAAAGAAAGGGTTCTAGAATTGTCAAAATACCTCTTAGTTTGCTGGCTACACACAGCAAAAACTTAGAGGAATAAATTTAATCAATTCCAGCTAGCCATGGCCAATTGTTAAATATTATTTCTGTAACTATGTAAGCAGAGTATAATGAATATGGGAGGGTCCTGGAAAAATAACAGTATTCACTGGGGAACCAAGGAGATTGTTTTTACTTTGATTGTAACTAAGTACAACAGAAACCTAGAGGCCATAACTGGTACAAAAGATTGACTGACATGGAATATGGTCCTGAGAATGAGAAACACAGGTCCCTCACACCCCAAACCTGATGAGCACATGTGGAGAACNGCTAGGCTGGCTTTGGATTACTCTGAATTGTATGGAGTATCAGCTTTCTGGCTGTGACTACCACGGAATGATTCTATCTTAGGAAGCAGGAACTCTGACTTACTCTACCTTGTGTTGTGCCATGAAGAAATGACTACATATTACTGACACAGGTGAACAACCACCTGCCAGCACACCAGGAGGCACAAAGTGATCATTTATTTGTACCAAAATGACATCTGAAAATCTATCATGTCAGACACACAAGTTTACCAGTTGTGGAAGACTGGACCACTTCACCTGGGACCATAAAAGGACCATCTCAAGACCAAAATGTGACAGACATATTGACTAGTCACCATGTCACTCATCATGAGCCTCATTCTCAGGAAAATTACCACAATGAAAAACATCTGACTCTAGCACCCAACTCTAGCTTGAGTGAAGTTTCTCCTTTCCTTGACAAAGCTCACTACAGATTGACCTTGGTGTGAGCTGCCATCTGGATGTGCATTTGACATCTGTCTTGGGGTTTTGGTGGGAGCCATGCATCTGGGATCAGTGCAGGACTGTACAGCAGATGGCTCATCATATGGTGGAGTCCCATTGAGCTCCCTGCTGTATGACAAAGATTCTGCAAGAAAATTCCACTCTATCTCCTGTGATTCCAGAGTATGATGTCTGGTTCTGGGTCTCTCCTTTCTTGGTCTTGTTGCTATTGCTACTGGGTGATTTGGGCACAGAACAACAAGAGGATGTTACAGGGAAATGGAGAACAATTCTCCTGGGCAATGCGTGAAAAGATGAACTAATGTGGAATACTATGGGAATAGATAAAAGTTCCTATGATTCTTTCAGGCCTACTCAGCATAATTTTATGACTACCTCAACAATGTAGAAGAAATTTCTTTATCTGAACCCACTAAAGAAGATGTAATGTATCCCGTTGATTGTATTTTGAGAGGCACTGATCCCAGGAAATATTTTACAGGTGATACTAGACCTTACTGTACATTGGCTATAGGAAACTTGAGAACATCTAACTACCCAGAGCAAGGCTCAAANTCTACATTTGTGCCTAAAATAGCTGGCATAAGATCAAAGGGACATGGGGAAGGTGTATTTATAATTAAACCTAGAAAATTTAATGCTTATTATGCTACATGGTGCAAACACTACATCAGACCTCTTGAAGAATGAAAGTAACTCTTAGGTTTGTTTTTTAAGACTCACTGTCTGGTACCTTGTGACCACAAAGGATGACCAGCCAGAATATTTTAGTTTGTATAAAAAGACTTAAGTCACTTGCTAACCTCTGGGGCAAGCTGTTTCCTGCCCAACCTGCTGGGAGGGGTGGTGCTCTTGGAGTATAGAATTGATGACCTCTGACTAACCTTTTTTTCCCCTGACATGGAAAGAAGTGGGTAGAAGGATTGCGGAACATTTCGATGTAATCTTGAAAGTTCTTGAAAATTGATTATGTAGAACACGTTTTACATGCCCTGCTGCACATAATGGTTTCTTATTAGAATGATAAATAAAAAGGTCCTCTCTTAGAGAGTCACAGAGAGTGTTTGACTCCATTCTTCCCATACCAACTCCATACCTCCTCCTTGGGACCTGAACCCCGCTGGAGCTGTGAAGAGACACCATGACCATAGCAACTCTTATAAAGGAAAACATTTAATTGGGGCTGGCTTACAGTTGAGAGGTTTAGTCCATTATCATCATGGTGGGAAGTATGGTGGTGTGCAGGTAGACATGGTGCTAGAGTAGGAGCTAAGAGTTCTATATCTGGAGCCATAGGCAGCAGGAAGTGACAGCCACACTAGGCATGGCTTGAGCCTCTGAGACCACAAAGCCCACCCTCAGTGACCACTTCCTCCAACAAAATCACATCTCCTAATAAGGCCACTCCTTATGGACCTATGGAGGCCAGCTATGTTCTTTCAAACTACCACATCTCTACTCCTGAACAGCTCTATACNTGTAGTTTGTAGTATTTTCCTGGTCTCTCTAGATTCTTCCACAGGCCTCTGTCAGCTGTGTCTGGACTTCAGCACAGCCACTTGAAACTCTAAAACTAAGACATTTTGTAACCTGCATATTTGTGCATTACTGTGACAGGTTAATGTGCAATAGAAGACTTCATATCGGTAATTAAGATCAGAATAAAAGAACCCGTGATAGTCAGCAAATAGCTATCAAGCAAAATTAGGATTATGTGACTGTTGGAGCCCACCTAGGTTTCCCAGTGGCTTTATCCAGCAGGACTGCATAAGAGGTTGACTGGACCACGNGCCTGAGTACCAGATGTTTGTAAGGGACTACTTTTGACTGTATCTAGCAAGGGGGAGGTCTTTTGCCCCTCCCCTTGGCATTGTTTTAAAAAGCCCTTTAGAATTAAGTTCCTGGCTGGTGGATAAGGATCCAGCCCCAACCGAGGCTATCCAGCATTTCTGTTTCTCTCCCTTCTTTATTTCTACCTAAATCTTTTATCCCTTATTCCTCAAGAGTCCCTGGAGTAGAAAAATGTAGGAGCTGGTCCCCCACACTTGACAAATTGTAACCAGCAAGACTGACACCAATTGTAAATTTATTGCTTATTCAATAACTCTTGACATTGTGGAAACACACATATCCACATTTTACACACATGACCACACAGCACCATGTAAAATACACACGTGTATCTATNTTTCTATATAACACAAGCATGATAATATACTGTATCTTGCAAGGTGATAGTTTTTTTTTGGTAGAAACAATAAAATGCTCAATGTTACTTGTGGTAATTTGAAAGAAAATGGCCACCATGGACTCATAGGGAATGGCACTATTAGGCCTTGCTGGAGTGGATGTAGTTTTGTTGGAGGAAGTGTGTCACTAGGGGGTAGGCTTTGAGGTCTCAAGTACTTAAGCAAGCTCTCTGCCTGCTGCCTGTGTATTTGGATGTAGGATTCTCAGCTCCTTCTCCAGCACCATGTCTGCCTGCATGCTGCCATGCTTCCCACCATGACGATAATGGACTGAAACTCTGAACTGTATGCCAGCCTGAATTAAATGTTTTCCTTTATAAGAGTTGATGTGGTCATGGTGTCTCCTCACAGCAATAGAAANGCTAAGACATTACCCATTACTGAATTTTCTACTAGACAACTTTCTTCACCACAATGAATTAGAATCAGAGCAACCTATCCCAAAAAGATCACACAGATGAAGGCATCATTCAAGATAGGCACTAAACAGAGATACATTTTTGAGATGGCATTGTAACAATATACTTTAGAATCCAGTGAAATACCAAATTCAAATGAATGTAGAAAAAAATGGAGGAAAATTGTGTATATTTGTGATCTTGAAGAAACATTTTTCTCTTTAGACATTACAATTATCATCATCAGGGCTGGAGAGATGGCTCAGCAATTAAGAACATGTGCTGTATTTTCTTGTATTAGACCCAAATTCAGTCTCCATCACCCACATGGTGACTCACAACTGTTCTAACTCCAGTTCCAGGGGGATCTGGCACCCTCTTCTGGCCCCCTGAGGCACCAGAGCACACAAAAAGTGCACTTGCAGGCAAGACACTCATATACATAAAATGTCTGAAAACATGTAGGCAAGACACTCATACACGTAAAATAAAATGTCTTAAAATATGAAACAGTCTCCTATTAATTCTCACTTACTGCTGATGTCATCTTTATACTGTTTTAGGGTTTATTCTGGTACTTCTGTAATCTTGACTTGAATGCTTAAGTTTTTCCAACTTTGTCAATTGCTCATGTACTAGGGACAGTGCTTATATTTGGGGCTAAAGTGACAACGAAAACAAGGTTCCACTCAAAAGTCTTGGCTTCCTGCTTTCACTGAATGGTATTTTGCACTGAGTCGAGCATCAGTTACACCACACAACTTGAATTATGTTGAATTATGCTCTTCATTTAGAATTTTGATTTTTACTTATATTTGACCCAGTATTTAAGTATCCATATCTATAAATATTTGGAAGTAATAGTATCTCCATGTAGATTACTTATCCACAAAAAGCTAGACCTTTTAGTGGAGCTCTGGCAGCCACCCCCAAATGACCAAGCTTAATTTCATCAATAATGTGATAGCTGCCACGTAAGCATTTCTGGACATGTTGCAACAAGATACACAATCTGCANTGTGCACTTATCCAAATTGAGTCATCTGAACCTAACTTTCCTTAGATAGAAAGCAGCAGTGGATAAAGGCTGGGAATGTAGCTTGGTGATTGAGCTCATATCTCCCACACACAAGGACCTAGGTTCAATCAACAGTGAAAATTTAATAAAGGACAGAGCAAGGCTGAATCTTTTATCTATATTGGATTCTCCTTAGGATACATCCATTTGTAAAACACACAATTTGAAGGCCAATGACAAATTTCTGAATGTCTTAAAACTCTGGATCATTTCCTGGGCATGAAAGTCTCAGCTGATATCTATGGTCTCTTAAGAGTCTGCAGGACAACTGCCCAGACCCTTCTACCTTTTAGAGTCTCCACTAAAAGGTTGCATGTAATTCAAATAGGCCTGCCTTTATATGTTACTTGTTCTTTCTCCCTTGTAGATTTTAATATTTTTTGTTCTTTATGTTTAGTATTTTGGTTATTATGTGGCAAGGGGACTTTCTTTTCAGGTCCAAGTCATTTGGTGTTCTGCATGCTTCTTGTGTTTTTATAGTCATCTCCATCCTTAGGTAAGGACGATTTTCTTGAAAATATTTTCTGGGCCTTTGAGTTGAGATTCTTCTCCTTCCTCTATTTCTATTATTCTTAGATTTGGTTTTTTCATTGTCTTAGACTTTCTGGATTTTTATGCCATGAACTTTTTAGTATTAACATTTTCTTCGAGCAATATATCTATTTCTTCTATCATATTTCAATGCCTGAGATTCTCTCTTCCATTTCTTGTATTTTGTTGATGCTTACATCAGTAGTTCCAGTTCATTTACCTCGATTTTCAATTTTTAGAATTCCCTCATTTTATTTTCTTGATTGCTTCTATTTCTCTTTTTCAGGTCTTGAACAGTTTTTGTTTGTTTTTTAGCTTCAACTGTTTGTCTTCTCCTTGATTTCTTTAAGGAATTTATTCACTTCTTTTAGAGCCTTTACCATCTTCATGAAGTTGGATTTAAGTCACTTTTCTCATATTTCAACTGTGTTGGAATACTCAGGGCTTGCTGTAGTAGGATGGCTGGGCTCTGGTGGTGACATTGCCCCAGTTGTTGTTGTGTTCTTATGCTGGCATCTAGGCATCTGGGTTTGGTGTGATTATAGATCTGGGTTTTGTCTTTGTTGGATGGGTGTTTTGTTCTTTGGTTTCTGTTTCCTCTCTGGTCTTCTGGTTGCTAATATGGTCTCTTGTTGAGTAGGGCGTCTTGGCCCAAGTTGGGGCCCTGGGACACAGACTTTAGCAAAGGGGGATGATATAATGTAGGAGGCACAAAGAGTTGAGAAAATCTTAGTAGGTATGGGAGGCTACCTGGGGTTCTGGGAGCCCATGTAGCCTCTGATCCAGCAGAAAGTCCCTGCCTGAGTTGGAGACTGGTACACAGAGACAAGGAAGGGAGGGAGAATTGCGAGTCAGTGGTTGGGATGGGGCACCAAGAGATTGTTGGAGGTCTGTGGGCGGGTGGCCTGGATGGAGTTCTGGTGGTCTGTGTCCTATGGTCTAAGCAGGAAGTCTGCACCTGAGTTGAAGGCTGGGATAGGGCAATGAGGAGAGGAGAGGGCTTGGGGATAGATTCCTAGGTAGTGTCACTAAGAGTGGAAGAAGTCCATGGGTGGGCAGCCTACCTGGTCTTCTGGGAGGTATGGCCTGTGCTTGGGCAGGAGGTGTCTGCCAGAGATGGGAGATGGGACACACCAATGAGGGGTGAGGGACAACTGAGGATTGATCAGTTGAGTGCTAGAGAGTGGGAAAATTCTTCTGGCAGGCATTACTTGTGGTTGGGCAGGTGAGGTCTACCCAAGGAGACTGAGAAAGTGGGGAAGATCCATGGGGTGGCTGGCCTACCTGGTATTTCTACAAGCAAAGCCTATGGTTGGGCCGGGGAGGGGGAAGTGTCTACCCAAACAAGAGAGTGTCTGGGTCATTTCTTTAATAATATGGTTCTGTAGTAGAGATGACACTCCATCTTAGCTGCTGTGGTAAGGGATGTGATGGCATGTCTACAACTGTTTTATGAGAAAGGGTCTCTAGACAGCCAAAGTTGGACTTGAAGTCACAATGTAGTAGCTAAACTTGCCTCTAACTCTTGATCGTGTTGCCTCCAACTCTTNATCGTCCTGCCTCACCATTCCAAGTACTGGGATTCAAACATACACTATCACACACCTAACTCTAAAACATTTTTTTTTCTTTTTCTCTTTTTTTGATTTTTGAGAAAGGGTTTCTCTGTATACCTGCCCTGGCTGTCTGGAACTAGCTCTGTATACCACTCTGGCCTTGAACTTACAGAGATCCACCTGTCTCTGCCTCCTGAGTGCTGGTTAGATTAAAGGTGTATGCCACCACCATCAGGCTCTAAAAGNTATTCTTAATGTCACAGCCCCAAATACCCATATACACAGAAAAATAGAATCAACATAGTAAATTGTTGACAATTGTGAATCTAGGTGAGGACACAGAAGTCTGTTGTTGATTCTTCCAACTTTTCCATATGCATAAAAAAATTCACACATGTATTCTTATAAGTGGTTTCAATTTTGACTATTTTTGTTAATGTTTTATGGGGAGGTCACCAGAGAAGACTACTCAGACAGAGTTTATAGCCAACTGAAAGTCTTTATTCCAGTTGGCTGGGACATCACTCAGGTATTTGGGATGGAAATGTAGCCCCAAGCAGAGTAAGGGGTTAAAAAGATAACCACATCCTGTTATCTTGCTCAGCAACTGGAGAGGGAGCTTTTGCCCAAGCAAGGAGTTTAACACAAGCCAAAATAAGCAGTTGCAGAGGGAGGTTTGCACATGCAGGCAGTTTAACAGAAGCCAGGATAAATTAGCTGGGTGATATTGACCTCTCACTCCTAGTCTAGAGTTGGGGAATTTTCCACAAGATTCTCCATCAGAAGTCAAATTCTACTAAAACCTAAAGTGACTGCAGCAAGAATATGAGATGGTGGAGCCTCTGCACTGTCTTGCCCTGTCACAAATGTATAGCTTATCTTAATGTCTGGGCAGACAGCATACATTATAGGGTTTTACCTTTTGAAATTTTTTTGTTTAACCCCTTTAAAAAAGCACTTATTCATTAACAGTTGTGTATTTAACATCTCCACACAAATACTTAAAGAATGACTTCTCAGTGAAAATCCTTTCATGTACCTTTTCATGCATTAGATGTATACAGAATGAAGTTATTTTAAATTTATAGTGGAGAAATGCATGACGATTTTCTAAGCTATGAGGTACAATTTGCCTTTCATATCGGTTACAGTAATGCCAATAAGAGCAAGAACACTGTAAAAGCTACTTTACAGAACAAGGGCATGAATCAAATACTCTTTTAGGGATTTTATATCGATTAACACCCTGTCCCCACAACTTTGGCAGGTATTGTGCTGGCCATTAACAGAAGCCATGGGATGTTAGCGGTGACAAGGAAGATGCTACAGATACACCTAGTTCCAATAACTGCTCTCCCTAAGTTGGCTGAGAAGTGATTTATGTATTAACTTTATAAAATTAACAAGATGAAAGTAAATCAAGACCATGATGTCTTCCCCATTATTTCTGACATTCACAGACATTCTCAACAGAATACCTCCACTGAACAACAGAATTCCCACACTCTGATTCTCTAAGGGTTCTTGGCATCAAGAGTATATGAATACTCTGATGTTGATCAAATCTTAGGGCAGACAAGTTCTTCCGACATTCTTTACAGGCAGTCTTGACCATGAGTCCTCTCATGTTCAGTAAAACTTCCATACAAATTCTTGTCTACCTTCTTATATGCATAGGACTCCTGATGATTAAGGATTTTCAATGTTCTGCAAGCTCATCTTTTACAATAAAGGCTTTCTCACATTCTTTATATTCACGGTTTTCAGGCCTATATGGGTTCTCTGATGGGATTTAGGAGCTAATTTGATAAATGTTCCCACATTGCTTCCATTCATAGGGTTTCACACTAGCATGGACTCCTTTAGATTGAAGGCCGCCTGAGCTCGAATTGAAGAAAGTCTTTCCACATTCTTTACAGGGTTAGGGTTTAGGGTTTCATGCCTGTATGACTTCTTCACTGTGCAGGAAGGCTGAACTAAATCTAAATATTTTCCCACATTTCTGACTTTCTAGTGTTTCTAACAATTATGAATTCTCTGATATACAGGTAGCTTAGGATTACTGCTAAAGGCTTTTCAATTCCTTGCATCTATAAGGACTCTTTCCAATATGAATTTTACATGTTAAACAAAGTTTCATTTTCGACTAAAGGGCTTCCACCAAATTCTTAACATTGGTAAAGTTTCTTCTAACTAGTGTGAATTCTTTGATGTGCTTTAAGGTATCTATCACAAGTAAGGTACTTTCCATATTCTTTACATTTGTAAGGAATTTTACGAGTATGATATTGGTAATATCAAAAGGGTTCCCCACATTCCTTGCATTAAAGGAGCTTCTCACAAGTATGAATTACCTGATGTTGAGTAAGCTGGTACTGAGGTATGAAGGATGACCCACAGTGCTCACATTAAAATTTCTCTCTAGTATGAATGCTCTGGTGCTGAGTGAGTTTTGCCAGGAAAAGGAAGGCCTTTCCACAAATTCCTTACACTGAGAGGGTCTCAAAGCAGAATGAATTTTCTGATGTTGCTTGAGGTTTGAGCGACTTTTAAAGGTTCCCACACTCACTACATTCCTATGATTTCACACCAATATGACTAATCCTATGTTCAACAAGGTAGGAAACTCGCTTGAAGGACTTCCCACATTCCTCAAATTCAAATATTTTTTGTTTGTTTGTTTTGTTTTTTAAGACAAGGTTTCTCTGTGTAGCTTTGTGCCTTTCCTGGAACTCACTCAGTAGCCCAGGCTGGCCTCGAACTCACAGAGATCCGCTTGCCTCTGCCTCCCGAGTGCTGAGATTAAAGGCGTGTGCCACCACCGCCTGGCTCAAATATTTTTTGAACTGTATGAAGAACGTTTTAATGGTAATTAAGCTGGCTGGGAAGATGAAAAGCTTTTCCACATTCTTTACACTCAAAGGGTCTTTCACCACCATGAAATCTGATGGCAAATAGGATGCATATTAAATCTAAAGACTTTCCCACATTACAATCAAAGGGTTTTTTTTTCCAGTGTGAATACTCTGATGCTCAATTAAATTTGAACGTTGACTAAAGTATTTCCCACATTCCCTGCACTGGTAGGGTTTCTCATCAGTATGGATTCTCTGATGCTCACTAAGTTGGAACTTTCATCTGAAGGCTGACCACACCGCTTCACTTCAAAAGTTTCTCATCAGTGTGAGTTTTCTGATGCTCAGAAAGGTATGCCTGAAGCCTAAAAGCCTTCCCACATATATTACACTCAAGGGGTTTCTCACCAGTATGTATACTCTGGTGTCGCGAAAGGAGTGAACCACAACTGAATATCTTCCCACACTGCTGACATTCAAATGATTTCTTTCCAGTATGAATGTCCTGGTGCCTAGTGAGCTCTGNCAGAACAGTGAACGCCTTTCCACATTCCTTACACTGAAAGGATCTCTCAGAAATATGAATTTTCTGATGTTGCAAGAAGTTTGAGCGACGTTTAAAGGCTTTCCCACACTCATTACAGTCATATGGCTTCTCACCAGCATGAATAATCTTATGTTCAACAAGGTGGGATACTCGCTTAAAGGACTTCCCACATTTCTCACATTCAAAAGGTCTCTCACCACTATGAGATTTCTGATGTCCTTTTAGTTGGAAGGGAAGTCTGAAGGCTTTCCCACATTCCTTACATTCAAAAGGTTTCTCACCATTGTGAGACTTCTGATGTCTTCTAAGCTGTTGCTGGAGTCTGAAGGCCTTCCCACATTCCTTACATTCGTATGGTTTCACACCAGCATGAATACTCCTGTGTTCAACAAGGTGGGAGACAACCTTGAAGGACTTCCCACATTCCTCACATTCAAATGGTTTTATACTTGAATGAATGGTTTTGTGGTACTTCAGCAGGCTGGGAAGTTGAAAAGCCTTTCCACATTCATCACATTCAAAAGGTTTCTCACCACTGTGAGACTTCTGATGTCTTCTAAGCTGTTGCTGGAGTCTGAAGGCCTTCCCACATTCCTTACATTCGTATGGTTTCACACCAGTATGAATACTCCTATGTTCAACAAGGTGGGAGACTAGCTTAAAGGACTTCCCACATTCCTCACATTCAAATGGTTTTATATTTGTATGAACGATTTTGTGGTACTTAAGCATGCTGGGAAGCTGAAAAGCCTTTCCACATTCATCACATTCAAAAGGTCTCTCAGCACTGTGAGACTTCTGATGTCTTCTAAGCTGTTGCTGGAGTCTGAAGGCCTTCCCACATTCCTTACATTCATAAGGTTTCTCTCCAGTATGAATACTCTCATGATGAATAAGATTTGAACTACAATCAGAGCATTTCCCACACTCGGTACATTCATATGCTTTTTCTGTACTGTGAGTAAGAGTCTGGCAGGTGGAAGTAGGTAGTTTCTCCTTGTTTGTAATCTTTTGATTAGCATCTCTTTCTTGATCACTCTGTAGAGCCTTGAATGTACTATCTTTGGGGCCATTACTAAAACCGGAGCACTGGAGGTCAAAAGTTTTACTTATATCCTTTATGTTCTTTTTGGGTAAATTTATACTATGAATATGATTGTCTGGAGATATTTTTTGAGCTTCATAATCTGACTCCAACTCTGAAAGAAACGGAGAAAGCAAGACTATTTTATTTTCCTGTAATACTAAACACACACACACACACACACACACACACATACACACACACACACACAATCCATTAAATGAATGGCCAGACCCTAAAGGATTTTATGAGAAGCTGAACAGGAGCAAGGAGAGCAACAATAATTAAAGTTTATGTAAGACAACACGCTTTAAATTAGAACAGGTTGGAAATGGGGAGGTACATCCGCTTTACAATATTAAAACAAATTATACTACAAAAATCTGATGTGCTTCTTTACATACTATTTGAAATACACACCATATGGTGAAAGTCTTTTAACCAAATCTAAGAAAAAATCTATACCATACAAATACATAATTTATCTGTCATCCTTTAAGAAAACTGGCCTGGCCAGGCACTCAGCAATCAGAAGGCAAAAGAAAGAGGATCTCTAATGTTTAGCTGGAGTCTTAACCTCAGTCCACCCTCCCCCATCTCTCTTTCTCAAAACCCCGCTGTCTCAGAAAACCAGCCAAAAAACAGTTCCTCCCACAGAGATGCTCAACACCACACCTACAAGGTATTTAAACTGCCCCCTATAGAACAGCCATGTGATTTTTAGGTCTCGTCTCCCTGTCTCCTCTGAGGGCCAAAAAAATCATCCAGGAGCATTTTACTCATTAAACCTGGACTTTTAATTCTTAATTCAGTTTGATTTGGTTTGATGTGGATTACTGTGTCAGTGGAGAAGCTTAATATCAGGGTACAGAAACCTTTCATCTAACTTCAAGGCTAGCCTGGTCTAGAGTCCCAGAAAAGCCAGAGTTGCACTGAAAAATCCTGTCTCAAAAAACAAACAAACAAACAAACAAAAAAGAAAGAAAAAGAAAACTGGCTCAGATTTGGAATTCTGAAAGAGAAAGCGGGGGGGGGGCAGGCAGCGGCAAAAATCTTTGGTAGTGGTGGCATACAAATGTAAGCCCAGAAACAAGCCAGAGGTAACAACTTCATGAGTTCGAGGCAACCTGGGACTAGATAATGAGACCCTGTCTGCAAAAAACAAGAACAAGCTAAACAAGAAAACAGAAAGAAAAGGGGGAGAGAATACATCAGAATTTTAAAGAAAACTAAGGATCTCTGGCCAGGGAAACAGGTATGCTTATTGCAGATCTTTACCTACTCCCCCCTCTCCTCCATATCCATTTCTCTAGTCTCCTGCCTAGATCTACAGCAGATCACCTGCTGCAGCCTGCCCTTCATTCCTGCCCCCATCTCCAGCTGATGACACTGACCCACACCTCCAAACTTCCTCCTCCCCATTGACTGCTTTATCCCAACCCACAACTCCAACAGAGATTCCCTGGAAACCCGAAGGCCACTCTGGCCAGTGAAACAGGTAGGCTAACTGCAGGTCTTCACCTCTCCCTCCATTCCTCCAAGTCCAATCCCCAGTCCCATCCCCAGCTCTGTAGTAGACCATCTGCAGTGGCATCGCCACTCTCTGACCTCGTTTCTAGGGCACTNAGCAGATCCTAGTGGAGCATCTTCTTTCTTTTCTCCTGTGTGTTAGGTTTCAAACCTGGGACAAAAGGCTCAGGTGCCCATTTAACATATCAAAGTGGACCTGGTCAGCAGGTTCTGCCTGCATCCCTCAGTCCCAACCTGTTACAGGGTATTGCTGGCATACACTTCCCCCAGTTGCTCTTCCCGATATAATCCAGATATTTTAGCTGTGCCAATTCCTTTTGTCTACTCTCTTTTGGACCTCTTTTCTGCTGCACCTGGTTCCCTCCCCTCTCCCCCCTCCTCCTTCACCTATCTCCTCTCCTCACATAGCTCAGGGTCATGTCCATTCTGGACTCTCCCAGATATTTTTGCCTCTGGCTATGCTCTCCCATNTATCTATAATAAACTTTCTCCTCCACCACACCCAGGACCAGTCACATTCCTTTCTTTTTTTATTTCATTCACTGTAGACCTTCAAAACTCCACAGCTAGCCCATCTTTTTATTTCTTTTTTTTTCATTCACTGTGGACCCTCAAAACCCCACAGCTAGCCCATCCCATTCCGAAGTGTCAGCTCCCAATACCTAGAAACACGTTTAACCTGGAATGCCCAGTGGACCCCAGAAGAATTCCCTACAAGGCAACATACAGCCACTACACTCTTCTAAGAATGAGAGAGGGCAGCAGAAACCAAGGAACAAAACACTCANCCAACAAAGACAAGACCAGATTTCAGCACCTAGAATTACAAACTTCACAAACCCAGATGCCTAGATGCCAGTATAAAAACACAATAACAGCCAGGACAATATGTCTGCACTNGAGCCCAGCAAGGCTACCACTGCAGGCCCTCAATATTGCAACAGAGCTGAACGGCCATTACAATAGCCTTTATGAATAGGATACAGGTTATTAAAGAGGAAATGAATAAATCCCTTAAAGAAATCTATGAAAGAACAAACAAATCATGGAAGGAAATGAATAAAACAGATCAAGACCTGGAAGTAGAAACAGAATCAATAAAGAAAACCCAAACGGAGAGAAACCTGGAAATGAAAATTCTCTGGATTTCCTTGGTGTCTGTTGTTATGTCCTCCTTTCCATCTCTAATTTTGTTAATTTGTATCTTCTCTCTTTGCCTTTCAGTTACTCTGGCTAAGAGTTGGTAAATCTTTTGATTTTTCTCAACCAATATTTGTTTCCTTTGTTCTTTCTATTTCATTGATTTTAAACCTGAGTTTTATTATTTCTTGCTATCTGCTCCTTTTTGGTGTAATTTTTTCTTTCTTTTTCTTTTATTGGTCCTAGAGCTTTCAGTTGTGGAATTGCATTACTAGTATGAGCTCCCTCCAATTTTTTTTTCTTATGTGGGTACATAGTTCTATGAATTTGCCTCTTAGAACTTCAGGAGGTATCACCATCCCCAATCTCAAGTTGTACTACTGGGCTACAGTAATTAAAAATAAAATGGCATTGACACAAAAACTGACACATTGATCAAGAGAAACAAATTGAAGACTTGGACACAAATCCACACACCTATGGACACCATTGTTGAGAAAGTAGCCAAAAATATCAACTTGAAAAGAGAAAACATCTTCAATGAAAGACTTTCTGAACAGAACACCATTAGCACAGGCATGGAGATTTATTAATTAATAACAATTAATAAATGGGGTTTTATGAAACTTAAATGCTTCTGCACATCCACAGACACTGTCATTCAGACAAAGTGGCAGCCTACAGAATGGGAAAAGATTTTACCAATTTACCAATTGAGGGCTAATATCCAAAATATATAAAGAACTCAAAAAACTAGATATCAAGAAAACAAATAACCCAATTAGAAAANGGGGTACAGAGCTAAACAGAATTCTCAAAAGAAAATTCAAATGGCTGAGCAACACTTTAAGAAATGTTCAACATCCTCAGCCATCAGGGNAATGTAAATCAAAACTACTTTGAGCTTTCATCTTACACCTGGAAGAATGGTAATTCATAAAACAAGTGATCGTTCATGCCTGCAAGTATGTAGACTAAGGGGAACACTTGTCCATTGTTGGTGGGTATGCAAACTTGTATAGTTACTATGGAAATCCTTGTTATGGTTCCTCAGGAAGGTGAGAATCAATTTATCTCAAGATGTAACTATATCACTCTTGAGCATATACCCAAGGGATGCTTCATCCTACCAGAGACACTTGCTCAAACACACTCATTGATGCTCTAATCACAATAGCCAGGAATTGGAAACAACATAGATGTCCCTTAACAGAAGGATGCATAATGAAAATGTGGCACATTTATACAATGGAATATTACTCACCTGTTAAAAAATAATTTGAAGTCATGAAATTTGTAGGGAAATGATGGAACCAGAAAGTTATCACAGTAAAGTATTCTAGACCCATAAAGACAAATATGGTATGTAATAACATACATAAAGATACTATCTGTTAAATCAATGATAACCTACAATCTGTACAACCACAGAGATNAGGTATAAAGTAAGAGGCTAAGGAGACACAGATCTTGTTAAGAAACAGAAATAAGATAGCTATGGTTGGATAGGGGACTAGAATGGGCAGTTAAGTTGGGAAGGGGAGGAAAAGGAATAACTAGGGAGGAAATACAGGAAGAGACAGCTAAAATTAAGGGGAATTTGAGGAGCAGTATGGAAACCCAATATAGTAAAAGCTTCCTAAAATACATACATATATGTAGGCAATCTAACAAATTGCCAAATAATGGGGAAGACAGCACTCCAACTGACCATCTCGTCACCAAATGAAACTTCCAGTCCTGAGGCTGAATTACACCTAATTGAGTTGTTGGCCAAAGGGTGCTGTGGAAGCCCCCAAACGAACAAGGCAGTTGCCAAGACTATAGGTTGTTCTGCAAAACCTGATGACAATGCAGCATAGCTGACGATAACACCTACACAACTCATTGAGCCTTCACCCCTATGTTCCAGTGTCTTTGGTACAGGAAGGTACTTTACACACTAGCAAAAGAGAAACATAAACACCAAGCTACTCACAAACCCTTGGAACAAGCCAACAAAAATCCTTGCTTGTCCTCCCAGCAAGATATGCTAGGGCCATGGTGGCACAAAACTGTGGTTACTCCATGAGTTAAGGGTCATTCCATGAGATGAAACCCATTCCTGTGTGGTGCTATTTTGTTTGTATGCTAACAAATAAAATTTGCCTGAAGATCTGAGGACAGAGCCAGAAATTAGACTAAACATAGAGGCTAGACAGTGGTGGCACACCTTTAATCTCAGCATTTGGGATCTCATGCATTTGCTTCCAGTATTTGGGAAGCACACATGCCATCAATCCCAACACTAGGAAGGTTGAGACAGGAAGTGATATGGCTGGGCAGAGAAAGGCATATACGGTGGGAGGAGACAGAAACTCTCCCCTTTTGTCTGAGGACTCAAGGTCATTCAGTCTGAGGATTCATGGAGACAATATCTTCCCTCTTCAATTGAGGAGTTGGCGAGATAAGAAGAGGCTGTGGCTTGCTCCTTTGTCTCTGTGGTCTTTCAGCATTTACCTCAATATCTGGCTCCAGGTTTTTATTATAAGACCAACTAGGATTCATTCACATTTGGCATCCATCTTTTGTGGCACAAATTCATGCAAAAGCAGCTTGCCTGTGGCTTTGCAGCCACTGGCTCAGGCCAGAGTTACACACAGCTGGAGTCACTACCCCACTAGCTAGATTTTCCTTTTCTTCCCCAAGCTCTCTGAGGGTGTCTCAGATTTTTTTCTGTTGTAGCCTCTCTACAGTAGACTCCCCAGACCTTTGGGATGCAAAAGCCACAAGAGTTCACTGTTTTCGAACGTTCCCCATGCAGACAGCTGACTCTTTGGCTTGTTCTCTCTCCGGGTGGGTTGTGGCTTTCACTGTACCTCCTGCTCAGGCTACTGCCACACTGGCTAGCTGCCTCAACTCACTTCACCATCATCTGAATCATCATTGTCAGCAGATTTGGAGAGTCAACTGAGATTCCTTAAAAGAGGGAATTAGTTAAAAAAAAATGACACAGAGTTTTTTTTCCCATATTAAAAAATGGGAAACACTACTACAATGGTGGGTGTTTGGTCTCTGAGAATATGCTAGACGGTTTGAAAGTGGAACAATTAAATGAGAGGATAACTAATATAGGTTGGATTTATGTAATGTCAATTATAAATATTATTTGTTTGATCATTTCTCTTTTACCATTAAAAAAGTTGGTTAATATGAATGTCAAGACAAAAGTTTTAGAAAAACTTGTTAAAACACATGATAGAAATATTCAGACTCAGAGAGGATTTTAAAGAACCAATCTCAACATTGCATTACATGGTTATAAGGAAACAGTCTAAGGCTTTCAGACAGTCAACCATAATTTATCCAGTAACCTTACAGGAACTACCAAATGATACATATCCCCCAGACTGTGTAAGAGCTGAATGGACTTCTGTACAAATGTTAGAGCTGAGGAGATTCAAGGAAGTGATAGTCTCATATGGCATNCATTCACCTTTTGCAAGGCAGANGTTAAATTCATGGTCAACTTGTAATAGAATTATCCCTCAAGACTGGAAAGATCTGGTTACAGCAGTCTTGAAGGCTGGTTGCCAATTACAAGGGGACCTGGTGGAAGGATGAGGCTAAGACCATTGAACAACAAAGTGGGGCTAGAGGTATTGAAAGCTCCCAAGACCAACTTCAAGGGAGATAAATTATGCTAATGTAGAAAGGCAATCTTTATATGATGACCATGCAGCATCCTTGAATGCTTGAGAGGGAACTGAAGAAGTAGGGGGAAAATTGAGTTATTTACAAAAGTTAGACAGGGCCCAAAAGAAACCTTCAATGATTTCTTACAAAGATGGACTTCAGCAGTAAATAGAATGATACCAAATTCAGAAGCTAGACAAATAATAATTGAATCTCTGACTTTTGAAAATGCTAATGTACAATACAAGAGGGTAATTAGGCTGTTAAAGGCAAGATCAGCACTCTTGGAGGACTGGATCTGGGATACAATCAATATTGAATCTCATAACCATGATGACGCTTGGATAGGAGAGGTGATATCCACAGGTTTGAAGAAAAACCGAAATGTTAGGTGTTTCAATTGAGGTAAACAAGGTCACCTAAAAAGGAACTGTAAGCAGAGTGTTCCTAGAAATGTTTTTGCTAAGAATAATCCCAACAGAATGCCCCTCACTTCTCAAGTCTGCAGACGGTATGGCAAAGGCAGACACTGAACTAATGAATGTANATCAATAAGGGACATTTAAGGTAATGCTTTGCCATCGGGAAAAGCCTTGAAGGGCCTTTTCGAGGCCCTCATGTCAAATTTGGTTCAGTTGGAGGAAATCCTATCATCATGGAGGAAACTCCTCTCCAGAGCAATTAAAAGATTAGATTTGAACAAGGGAGACCACTTGATTAGGAGAGGTGATAGTTCATTAAAGAGAATGACCATTCAATCTAAACTGACTTATAAAACTAATAAATGCTTTTCATTTCATCAGATATAACTTGCCAAAAGGGAAACTCCTCAAAGTTAGGGTTGAAAAGGGTTTTGTTTTTGTCTTTTCAGGAGAATAAAAACAACCATCTTGAGGAATTTACAGACTTTGGACAAATAAAAATCCAAAGAAGAGAGAACTATCTGGAAAAAATTACCAAGAAAAGGAATAACTTGATCTAATACAATCTCTGAAGTCTCCAAAAAGATGATGAGATCCCACAATGATGATTCCAGATGGACTATGATAATGCCATTAAGCTGACAAACACCATGCAAAGATCAGCTTTGGACAATTTCAAGGTGGCTAGCTGAGATGATCCAGCCTCACAGACTACTCTACCCAGGACTTGAGACAAGCATTGCACTTTCCCATTATGCAGAGATTGGACAACAAATGATACAGCTACCTCTCCTAGGACTTGACAATTAACCCAAATATTTCTTTTCAGGATCCCCTAAAGATGACTTTATCCCCAGACAGTAAGAAGTAAATTTAAGAGCATGATGCCCACATTCCTAAGAGGTGGGGTAGGTGGTTTTTGGTTGTTCAATGGTTTATGGATATTAGTCATTGTTTAGGGTGGTTGTTTACAAGTTGTTATTGGTAATGGTCAGGAAAAAAAGCTAACCGAAGGAGATTAGATTCAGAGTTCTTGTTTTGAAAAGAAAAAAAAGGATATAGATATGATAAAAGATAGATTATTGAAGCTACTATGAAAAAAAAGATATAGAAATAATAGGACAAAGGATGGATTATTGAATTTACTCTAAAAAGAAAAAAGGGAGAATATGAATATGATAAGATAAAAGGTAGATTACTGCATCTACTTTTAAAAATCAACTACTAGTTTTAAATATTTTACATCAGATTGGATTTTTGTACATTGTATACAAATTGTGTATATTGACACAAAGTTGAGACTATTTTTGTTAGAACATACTATACATACATTTCTAATCTTGTTCAAGGTATTGTACCTATACATCTCCTTTAACAATGTAATACAAATTTCTAGTCATTGAAAGTTATTATTACATACTAAATAGGATATAAAGAAATGCAGGTTAGTAGTTAGTCACCTATTACAATNAAACGTGTAGTCAGGTTAGATATGTTTTCAAGGTCAAATAGATANATTTTTAGATAGACAGGTCATCTTTAAACACTTCAGAGATCTACAGAATATGACATTTAAAATGTTTTAATTTTTTTTTTTTTTTTTTTTATGACAATGAGACATGTCTGCTCCTGGCAGCACCAATCTACCTCAGAGAAGATAATGGGCATCAAAGAAACGCCACATTGAGTTTACTTTCTTTGTGGCAAAAGTTAGTCACTTAGCAAGAAAATGCCCTTGCCTTGACTGCTGATAGTCTGCTGTCCAAATGGGACAAGAAGGATACAAAAAAAAAAGACTGCCAAACTTTGCCAAGACAAAGTAGGACAGTCCTTCAGAAAATCCTGCATCATAGATAACTCTGTCAGATAAGCTAGGCCTGTAGGCTGAAGATAGATGCCCCAATGTTGCAGAGGAACCTTGGGTGACTGTCCAGGCAGCCAGGTGTTTCTGTCATTTCTCACATTTTTTGGAAGTCATTTGCTTGCACTTCCCACTTACTCAGGTAATATCATTTCCTTCTTGGTCTCTGCGGGAATTGAAGACTAGATAGTTATAGCTTTCCTTCTTAACAAATTCAGAAAATAAACTCACTAAAGAGGTGTAAAGTGTATAAGTTTGAAAGACATCAAAAGATAGTTTTCAATGGGTAATATAAGTTAGGATAGAAAGTGAATTAGGTACAACACTTTGGACTCACCAAAATAGGATAAATGATGAACTATTTTCTCAGAATCTGTCAAATGTTAATGGACTGCACATTGTTAATGTAATTCTTGACTATATATATTATACTTATTGTACTTACTGAATACACTTTTCCTTATATTAGTTATAACCTTTTATTATTTTAGACAAAAAAGGGGAAATCTGGTGATATTTTGTTTGTACTCTAACCAATAAAATTTGCCTAATGATCAGAAGAGAGTGTCAGCTACTATATTAAACATAGNGTCTAGGCAGTGGTAGCACACATCTTTCATCTCAGCACTTGGGATCTCATGCATTTGCTCCCAGTATTTGGGAAGCACACACACCATTAACCCCAGCACTAGGAAGGTTGAGACAGGAATAAGGCTGGCAGAGAAAGGCATATAAGGCAGGAGGAGACAGGAACTCTCCCCTTTCCACTGAGGAGTTGGTGAGGTGAGAAGTGGCTGTGGTTTGTTTCCTCTGATCTTTCAGCATTTACCCCAATACCTGGCTCCAGGTTTTTAGTATAAGACCAATTAGGATTTGTGCAACATTCCTGAGACTGGATGAGTGACCAAGAAACTGAGACTAGACAGCCCAGGGATCTAGAGTAAGACCAAATACTACTGTTCTCAAAAACAAAAAGAAAAATGCAGATATAAAATGGGCCCTAATGACATTCTGCTATACTTCTAGATCAGTGTCTTGCTCAGCCATCATCAGAGGAGCTTCCTCAGGCAGCAGCTGGGAACAAATACAGAGACCCACAGCCAGACACTGCAGAGAATGAGACCTTAGGATGCTCAGCCCTAAAAGGGATGTTTCCATCAAATCCCTCCCCTCAAGGGCCAGGGAACCCTGTAGAAGAGGAGATGGAAGGAAACAGTGTAAAAGCCAGAGAGATGGAAGACACCAAGAAAACAAGGGCCTCTTAATCAACATGATCAAAGCTCTTATGATCTCACAGACTGAGGCAGCANGNACAGGGCCTGCACTACCCAACCTGNACCAGGTCCTTTGTGNATAAATTGATTATGGCCTCCAGTTTAGTGTTTGTATGGGATTCNTGAGTGTGCAANCAAGTGGGTTTCTATTTCTTGTGCTTTCTCTTGGATGAGTTCACTTGTTTTGTCCAGTTCCAATGTGGGAGTTTTGTTTCAGCTTATTTTAATTTATTATTATTCCTTAGAAGCCTGTGTGTTTTCTAAAAGAGGCAGAAAGGGAGTGGATATAGATGAGAGGGGACAAGGAGAAAACTGCGAAGGTATAGAAGGAGGGGCAGCCATAGTCAGGATGTATTATCAGAGAAAAAAATCTATTCTCAATAAAAGGAGGGGGGAAGAAGACTAAGAAAACCTAATAGTGAATACATTCAAAAAGTCTGATGCTGAAATGTCCACAAAACTAAAATCAAAACAAAAATGTCCATCAAAACGGAAAACACACAAAGGAAACTAAACTTCTGAGGATCCTCCTGAGATGGTCATTTTCTCAGGATGATAGTAACAGGTTGTTTACATTAACAAGGATTGATAGAAGGGTGTTAGTGGATAATATCCTGCCAGTGGATGCATGAAATATTTAGAATCAAATGTCATATTAGTGACTTACTATCAAACAGATGAACAGAAAGTGTTTAAACAGGTAGTTGTAGACAGAAACACAGCACATGATGCCAAACGTTATCAATTAGTATATTTAGTATATCGGGATGATAGTTCTTCTCGATGCTTTCTTTGGAAATGTTTTATTTTTGCTGTTGTTGTCTGCAATATTTTAGTTTATTTTTAATGATTCTTTTGTATAATATTAAAGGACCAACCTTAATATTATAACTCCCAGGGGCCCAGAAGAGAAACTACGAAACGGTGAGATTTATATTCGGGAAAATGAATCTAAGTACACTGAGCACTATGTCCATCTACTTTATTTCTATGGAATAGAATCCTATCTACACAGCTTTAGTTCTATTCTCATCTTAATTCTCTCTGTATTTATCTACTGTCCCCTCTAAGTTCTGTCTAAATTCTCTCATCTTAATTTTGCCTCATNTGGGTCCTTCTCATCTCATCCTTACCCATCCAGTGCTTTCCCATCTGGCTCTTCCTCATCTTCCATCCCATCCTCAAGTCCTTCAGTCCTATCCTCCTCTCTGTCCTTATCCTTTTAAGTTCTCCAGTAAAAATCCTCAAAAATCCTCTTCCTCAAGTCTCTGAGGCTTACAGTTACATACCCATGTAATAGCAGTGCTCTAGCTAAGGCAAGGTCAGCAGTCTTGAATTCTTACAGGGTCATAAAGGCAGATAAGAATTCTCCTCAGGGAGTGACCATCAGGCTTTCTTTTACAACCCAAAAGGGCAGTGGTAAAGGAGGAGGTCAACACTGAGTGCTAATAATCAGTTAATATATCAAAAGGGGATTTATGGGTTCAACCTATATTCCTAGAAATAGTTAGGTAAGAAGTTATGGGTCTATAAAGCTAGTAAGGCTGTAAGAAAGGAGGGTCTCATCTTAAATTGCACAAGAAATAAAGCTATCCACCTGACCTAGGAAACAGGCATCGTTTGTTTCACCTTGGATGCTTAAGTCTGTTCTTAGAGAGTGCAGAGGTATCTCTGAAAAGACACTTTTGTCCCTCCGGGAATGGTCCTGGCCAGGTGCTGCTAATGACAATTAGGGATCCTGGCTGCGTTACTGCTCAGAAGGTATCTCTGATATTACTGTAGTGGAAGGGAAATTGTGCTCAAAGAGTGACTGAAAAACCTACAATAGCANATGAGAAATTCATAGTAGGAAACAGCTAATAANCAAAAGCCAGTATCACCAAGACTCCTTAAGCTTTGCTTTACCTCTGGAAGGCCCTTGGCTTCTTCCAGGTACAGCTTTGTCATAATCANCTGAAATCCTACTTTATATGTTATTGCAGCTCGCAGCATGATTCATATATTTTCATTTTATGTGTTTCTGTGAGCATCTGCATGTACGTATGTACACTATTTGCATGCCTGGTGCCCCAGAAAGCCAAAAGAGAGCATCAGATCCTGTGCAACTGGACTTAGGTGACTGCAAGCCTCCATGTGGGTATTGGAAATCCATTGGGTATTGAGAGCGAATCCTAGGTCCTCTTTAAATTCAGCAAGTGCTCTTAACCACCATCTCTCCAGCCCATATTTAGAGATGGTCCCATGTAGCCTAGGCTGGCCTCAAACTCAGTATGTAGCTGAGGATAACCTTGAAGTTCTGATCTTCCCGTTTCCACCTCCCAAACCCTGGTATTACAGATATGTCCCCTGTATTAGACACGGTTCTCTAGAGGAACAGAACTGTTCATTCTATATATATGGGATTTATGAGAGTGGCTTACAGGCTGTGGCCCAGCTAGTCCAATAATGCCTGTCTAGCAACACAAAGTCCAAAAACCTAGAAGTCGTTCAGTCCACGAGGCTGGATGTCTCAGCTGGTCTTCAGCACACGCTAGAATCTGAAGAAGTAGGCTCTCATGCCAGTGAAGGAACAGACTTGCCAGCAGAGTGAGAGGAAGCAGGCAAAAGACAAGAGCTTCCTTCTTTCACACCCTTTTTACAGGATGGCACCAGAAGGTGGGGCCCAGGTTAAGGTAGATCTTCCACCTCAAAAGATGGGTTAAAGGTGGATCTTCCCACTTTGAATGACNTAATTAAGAAAAATCCCTCACAGGTGTACCCAGCTGCTTGGGTTTTGGTTACTTCCAGATGTAGTCAAGTGGACAACCAAGAAGAGCCATCACAGCCCCCACGCCAAGCTAGACAGAGGGCTGTGTTGTGTGTGCNCTCACATGTCNTTTCATTGTCTTCTCTACCTATTCTTTTTGAGTCAGGGTCTCTCACTTGCCTGGAGCTTGACAGGNAAACTAGGCTGAGCTGTTAGCAAGACAAGGGGTCTTCCTTTTCCACTTCCCCAGTGCTGCAGTTAGAAGCACAGGCCACACCATCACACCTTGAGTAGAGTGACTATGAAGATACACAATTAAAACATGTGCTATGCCTCNCTGTGTTCCTGCATTCACTGGTGTTCAAAGTGTCTTATCATTACATCAGCAGTTAAGGGCACCGACTGCTCCTCCAGAGGACCTGGGTTCGAGTACCAGCAGCCACCTGGAACTCCAGCCCCACACTCTCTTATGGCTTCTTTGGGTACCTGCACACCTGTGTGCACACACACCACCAATAAGATAGGTTTAAAATGGTAGAAAGAGGGAAGAAGGTGACAACAACTTAGTGACTCATGAACTAGAAGCCACTGGGACAGCTTTTGCTATGACCTTGACTTCCTTCCCAGGTCTCAGGCATGTTCTTCCACAGGCCTTTGAAGAGTTNAAGAAACTGTGTCAACCCAGTGTCAGGCATGAGGCGACTCTCCGACCATATGCTGTGCCTGGCAATGCTGGGTCCTGCCTTCCATGATGATATTTTGTTTGTGCTCTAACAAATAAAGCTTGCCTGGAGATCAGAGTGTGGAGCTAGCCACTAGAGGCCAGGCTGTGGTGGCACAGACCTTTGATCCCAGCACTTGGGAGGAGGAAANGGAAGTGATATGGGTGGGCAGAGAGGAAGAGATAAGGTGGGGTGGAGCCAGGATTTTGGCCCCGCTCAGTGGCAGGTTTCCTAGAGGTAAGAAGTCTCTCTAGTGGCTAGCTGCTCTGATTCTCTGATCTTTCAGCTTTCATCCTAATATCTGACTCCAGGTTTTTATTATTAATACCAATTATAATTCACGGTACACCTTCCTCTTACTCACCTGGGCTGGGCCTGTCTGTTTCTTCCTGCACAACCATCCAGGGCTCTCTCTCCTGCTCTAATAAGGTGATCAGATCGGGTTTGGAAACGGAACTTCCCACTTAAAAGAAAGAAGAAATGACACACGGTGTAGACTTTTTTTT
>LZPO01044574.1:30210-43308 GCA_001675575.1 Neotoma lepida | reverse complement strand
TGCCTGAGGCTAAAGTGAAGATAATTGTATTAATTATGTTGGCAGAGGAAATCTCAAACTCAGTCATGTGGCTATTAGTGTTAACTCTAATGAAGGTTTATAATGAAAAGGAGCAAGCTGAGCAAGTAAAATACAAAATATACAGATTGAGGAGAAAAGGGGCAACAGGAAGTAGAATTAAGCTACATCCTGTGTTCAAGGAGATAAATATTATGCCCAGATTAGGACCCCCAAAGAGACCACTGGAGACCGAGGATGTCCAGAATGCAACAGCAAGGTTTATTCTCAACATGCGCGTAATACAAGCCAGCTCAGAATTCCCGTCAGTCGCACCCCGTTGCAACGAGGCAGGGAGGAGAATTGCTCTTTCTTTGTGAGCCTAGCTTTTAAAGGCAAAAACCCCAAAATTTCTCAAAGGGGAGGGGGTTCATTTTTGACTAGCTTATCTTTGCTTACTCTTAGGAATTTCTTTAGTTCCTGAGTTATCTGATCCTTCAGCTAGACTTGAGTTATCTGATCCTTCAGCTAGACCTGTTGTTTGTCACAAGACCTCTTCTATAGACTATCTCCGGCATTGGGACATTCTGTGGTTAATCAGTTGCTTTCAGATAGCCCTCCAGGCATCCTGACTTTGTGACTGTACTGTTTCAATTCCTGGAGCCTCTGTCAGCATTTCTAGGAAGCTTGGAACTTAAAACTCAGGCCTATTTCTTTTAGTTCAAGCAGAAGCTGTTAGTTTGACCTTATTTTTGAGTGAGGGGCCTATTTTTGAGTGAGGGTCCTTCAATAAACATATTAAGAAATGGAATAAAGGGAATGGTGACCATGGGGCAAGATGCCCACCCCCAGATGAGCTTCCAACTTGTGAGAAGGAATTAAACAACTTAGGTCCAGGTGTGGTGGTGCACACCTTTAATCCCAGTACTCAGAAGGCAGAGGCTGGCAGATCTCTGAGTTTGAGGCCAGCCTGGTCTACAGAGTGAGTCTCTGCAACCTCTGGAGGCATCACCATCCCTGACTTCAAGCTCTACTACAGAGCTATAGTAATAAAAACAGCTTGGTACTGGCATAAAAACCGACATGTGGACCAATGGAATCGAATTGAAGACCCTGACATCAGTCCGCATACATATGCACACCTGATTTTTGACAAAGAAGCCAAAACTGTACAATGGAAAAAAGAAAGCATCTTCAACAAATGGTGCTGGCATAACTGGTTGTCAACATGTAGAAGATTGCAAATAGATCCATATTTGTCACCATGCACAAAACTCAAGTCCAAGTGGATCAAAGACCTCAACATAAATCCAGTAACACTGAACTTGATAGAAGAAAAAGTAGGAAGGACTCTTGAACGCATTGGCACAGGAGACCGCTTCCTAAATATAACACCAGTAGCACAGACACTGAGAACAACAATTAATAAATGGGACCTCCTGAAACTGAAAAGCTTTTGTATGGCAAAGGACACAGTCAATAAGACAAAACGACAGCCTACAGAATGGGAAAAGATCTTCACCAACCCCACATCTGACAAAGGGCTGATCTCCAAAATATATAAAGAACTCAAGAAACTAGACATCAAAATATTGAACAATCCAATTAAAAAATGGGCTACAGAGCTAAACAGAGAATTCTCAAAAAAAAGAATCTCAAATGGCTGAAAGACATTTAAGGAAATGCTCAACATCCTTAATCATCAGGGAAATGCAAATCAAAANGACTCTGAGATACCATCTTACACCTGTCAGAATGGCTATGATTAAAAACACTGATGACAGTCTATGCTGGAGAGGATGTGGAGTAAGAGGAACACTCCTCCACTGTTGGTGGGAGTGCAAACTTGTACAACCACTGTGGAAATCAGTATGGTGGTTTCTCAGAAAATTGGGAATGAATCTTCCTCAAGACCCAGTGATACCACTCTTGGGTATATACCCAAGGAATGCTCATTCATACCGCAAAGATACATGCTCAACTATGTTCATAGCAGCATTATTTGTAATAGCCAGAACCTGGAAACAACCTAGATGCCCATCAACTGAAGAATGGATTAAGAAAATGTGGTACATATACACAATGGAGTACTACTCAAGCAGAGAAAAACAATGACCATATGATATTTGCAGGCAAATGGATGGAACTAAAAAATATCATCCTGAATGAGGTAACCCAGACTCAGAAGGACAAATATGGTATGTACTCACTAATAGGTGGATACTAGATATAAACCAGAGTGAGTCTCTGGATAGCCAAGCTTAGGCAGTGAATGAAACCATCAAAATTGAAAGCTGTTGAAGACATAATTGAACAAGGAGGCATGTTCCAGTTCCAGCAAGTAGCAGAATTTGGCAGCTTNGGCCACATGGTTCTTGCATTAGAGTCATAGATAGAAGGGGGTCATAGAATCTCCTTCCATAACTAAGGAAAGATGTGGAGGCCAGGTATGTGTTAGAGGTGTCCCTGAATGGAGGCCTAGAGAGGCCGTTGTGTGAAGCTGTGAAGTTGAAGCTTGGATTGTCTTGGAGATCTCAAGATGTTGGAGACAACAGAGCTGTGGGATGCCTGCCAGGGAGAGTTGCTAACATGGAGTGGAACCAGAAAGCAGTGTGTTGCAGTCTAAAAAGCTGAAAGGAGTTGGAGATCAGAAGAGCAACTTAACATCAGATATGGAAGTGCAGAGTTTGGAGTTTGCTCAGCTGCTTTTTGGTTTGTTTGTTTGTTTTGGTCCAGTATTTCCTTATTGCTGGGCTGACTGGTAGGTAGGGCTGAGGCAGGACCGGTCCAGCCAGTCTCTCCCTGGGGCTGAGCAGGATGGTGAGTGTCAATGATCCAGACCTCTCCTGTCCACTGGAGAGAAACACACTTTGTCGGGACCCTTGTCAAAGCAGGAATTCGCTTTATTGCATCAGGTAAGGACTTATATAGGATGGAGTGAAGGGAAAGGAGCCTTGGAGTGATGTGAGATAGGGTAAGGGTTGAGGGCCAATGATATTTTTCAATGATAGCGGTAGCTAGGTAGAGGCAGTTTTGGGTCAGGCTATGCTGAGTCACTCATAAACGGAACTCATGGCCCAAAGACAGGTCACCAAACTTGAGTTAGGCTCAGGAAGTTACACTGGGCCTCATGCCTGGGCCTTTCGAGGCCCAACATCTCCCCCTTTTATTTTTGTAAGACATGGCCCCTGTCTTAGGTTGTCTTTCACTTAGAGATCTTACCCGTCATTGAGTACCATGTATCATGACTAGGAGGGGGGTGTCACTCCACAACCTGTGTCACTCCACAACCTGTCTTAGGTCATCTCAGCCTGCCTGAGAGCTTACCAGTCATTGGTCAAGTGGAAAGTGGAAATGGGAGGATACCCAGTCATGTGAGGGACCGGATTCCTGAGTGGCTGGCTAGTCTTGGGTAGTGTACCTCAACCTGATTTATCTTGATCACCTCTAATCTTTGGTGGATAAATCGTGTGATCTTATTGAACACACAAGGCTCAATGGTAAGAAGGAGAATAAGGAGAAAGAAGGGTCCAAGGAGGGGAAAGAACAAGGGTAAGAATCCATGGAGGCCTCCCCACAGAGGATTATCTTGAAGACCCCACCGTCTCCCTTTTAGGTCTTCTTGGAGCCTTTTTATCTTATCTTGAAATCCCCGACTTGTTGGTGTAGAAGCAACATTTTTCCTGTAAAAACAAACAAAGACTCCCCTTTTCTGCAGTTAGTAGATCTAACCCCCTCCTATTTTGGAAGACTACTTCAGCCAGAGAATCTAACTGACTCTGCAGGTCAAGAATGGTGCTGGAAGTGGCCTGTACATTGTCAATCAATTGAAGGGATAATTTTGTAAAAAGATGTGAGGACAGGCCGATTCCTGTGGCCCCTTTGGCCATACCTGCAGTTATTCCCAGGCCAGCAAGGAGGGGTATCATCTGGATGGCCCTTTTAGGCCTTCTTCCTATGTAATCAAAGAGGGCACAGGGACAGCCTTGTCCCCAGAAATAATATCTATATTAGGGATAAGAATGGCAGGGGTGCAAAGGCCTGTCCAATTATTAGGGAGGAAATTATAGGCCATTTCCCCTCCACATATGAGGACCATTCCAGAAGGTAAGCATAACTGATTATTGGGTACGGTTATAATTAGGTCACAGGAAGAGGGAGGAATATGGCCCACATCTACGCTGGAATTATCAGGGGAGGGCAGAGCCCACATGCAAGAGTTAGAGGGAAATATGGGGAGAGTCTGAATGGTGGTGGGAAATGTGGTGGAGCAAATTTGTGAGCTAATAAGGGTGGTATTATTAATCAAAGCTAATGGTCTAGGGAGTCCTGACCAGAGCAAAGCCAACAGTTTTCTGCAAGGGAGGGGGTTGTCTGATTAAGCATAGAGAAAACCATGTGAAGAAGAGATTCTGTATGGGGGTCGAGTGTGAGATCACCCTGACTCTCAGGGAGGGCAATAGGGTGATAATTTATCTCTGGATACTGTGCCAGGATAAGTTGTTCTATTTTGTGTTAGACTTGTTCTGTAACTTCGTCCTGGAACCCTCCACCATCAGAGTATCCTATGGGAGGGACCAGATCCCAGCAGATAGTCTGTCCTGGCACCCCATGACAACGGGAGGAAGCACATCCCATGTCTCCCCCTGTGAGTCCATGGCCTCCGCCTGTAACCTGATTTCTAGTAGCAATCCATTAGGTTTTATTATCGGACTGGTGAGTGCACATTTGTGCAGTTGTATAGCAGGTAGAGTGCATAGTTTGATGAAATGAGGTGCAGGGGCAGGGTCCTGGTCTGCCATTTATCATAGGTTTAATTTTTGGCTTTTCTACACAAACCCACTTGTTGGACCCAGAGACCAGGGATCCAGAGGTGTCAATTATATTATAGGCAGTTTTAGTACCACAATTTGACTGATGGATGGCTTGCTCACTTATGGGTGAAACCTTCAATGTTCCCCCGCTGTAGTCACAGGGCTTCCCCATCATCTTGTTCAGGATGGCTCTGGTGTCATATGGGTTACCAAATCCTCCATCACCGGGTGGGACCNTCAACCTCAGCATCAGGGCAAGCATCAGCCTCCACATTTTTATCTGTTTTTGAGGGAGAAAGAGAAAGACCATCCTCAGGGGTATGACACTCCCTGGAATCATTATTATTATCTTCCCCTTGTTGGGGTAAGTATTTGGGGTCTCTGGCCAGTACCCAGATAGGTCTCTTTTCATTTTGGGGAAAACCACATCCAAACTCTCTTCCTGCAGTGAGGAGTGGGTCTGGTCCTCTCCATGCCCCAGTCAAGGGGTCCCTCCACTTGACCCAGATAGTGCTGTAGGTAACTGATAATGACCAATGTTATTGAAAAGGAGACAAATATTTATCTTCTCTAGAAAAAATTAAAATATTTAGTGTTAATAATGCCTTTCTTAATTGATCATGTGGGGGTAGACACTCCACCTTTTGTTTTTGTAATTGGGACTTAAGTGTTTGGCTGTATCTTTCCACAATGGACTGATCCCTGGGATTATAAGGGATGCCAGTGGAGTGAGAAATTTTCCAGGTTTGTAAATCTGTAAAGGCCTTGCCAGTAAAGCATGGGCCATTATCTATTTTAATTTGGCCAGGTAATCCAAGGGTGGCAAAGCACTGAAGCATATGGTTAACAGCATGCTTGGATTTTTCCCTGGCATGAGCTGATGCTCAACAGGCACAGGAGAAGGTATCCATGGGAAGAAAGACATATTTGAGTTTTCCAAATGGAGAATAATGTGTGACATCAATCTACCAGAGGTGATTGGGGCAGAGTCCTCAGAGGTTGCTCTGCACACTTTGGAGGGGAGGGATCTGGAGGAAGGGTTGGCAGGATTTACAAATCCAAATGATTTTTTTGAGATCTTTAACTTGTACCNGTGGGAATTTGTGTTNTAGGTCCCTCCAGTTAACATGGATTAAGAGGTGGAAATTCGTAGCTTCAATAATGGTATTGCATAAGGGTTTTGAAGCCAGGTGATCAGCCAGTNGATTTCCCTTGGAGAAGAATCCTGGCAAATTTTGGTNGCCTCTAAGATGTTGTAAATAATTGGGGTTAAGTCTTTGTTTAAGTAAGGAGTGAGCCTGTATCATGACGNGGNTATAGGGTTAGAATCTAACTTAATATGAGCCTCAACCAAATTGGGTAAAAGATTAATCACATAAAGGCTGTCAGAAAATAGATTAAATGGCTCTGCAATGGAATCTAAAGCCATGACAATGGCAAATAATTCTTTAAACTGTGCAGATCCTTGCACCTCGTGGGACATTGTTTTTATAGGTATAGGTTCCTCCCCCCATTGGAGAGATAGNAATATGACTAGGGAGGCCCCCAGATGCCCCCCATTGGTGAACACTGTAAAAAATCGNGGTTGGGTTGAGGCAAGAAAATCCTACGGGGCCTCCACTCTAGTTGAGAAAAGAACTCATGCATTTTTGAGGGCCATAATGGCAGTCAATTTTTCCCAAGAACCCTTCAAGGGCTATGGCAATTCTGTTACTACTTCTGTGAAGCCAGGTAAAGTCAGTGGTTTTGAATGGAATAATGAGGGAATGAGGTTCTGTGCCGAATGCCCTGACAGCTACATCCCTGCCTTTAATGATGCAATTGGCCACCNGGTTGGTCATGGAGTAGACCCTGGGGGCTCTGCCCACCGAGAGGTGAACCCAATGGATGGGCTCCCCTTCCTGTGCTAATANTTCAGTGCATAAAGTTTCTCCAGGGAAAATATATAGGAAAACAGGCAGGCCAGGATTGANCCTTCTCAGGGCCTTCGTGTCAATGGCTTGTTGGATCTGGCGTAAAACCTGTCGGTGGTGGGNGAATAGGGTAACCTGGGATNAGAGGCCAAGGCCNCTTAGTAATTCACTGAATGGGGCCAATTGTTCTGTGGACAAAGAGATCCATGGCCTCAGCCAGTTTATCTCTCCCAGCATCTTTTGAAGCTGGGGTAAGGTATAGGTCTCTTGAATATGTAATTGGGGTTTAACGGAGGAAATCAAATCAAGGGACAGAATGGAGCCCAAAATCCTAAAGGAAGGAATAGACTGAACTTTATCTGGAGCCACCTTGACGTTATTATTTTTTAAAATAGTAAGACAATCAGTTTTGAGATCTTGAAGGCCAGATGAAATGAGGCTTCCTAAAATAATATCATCCATATAAANATAAAATAAAATGTCAGGGCATTCCATTAGGGAGGAAAAAAATGTGGGACATGAAATACTGACACATGGNGGGGGCTGTTAGCCATCCCCTGGGGCAACACAGTCCATTCGAAACCTCTAATCTGGGCCCCAGAAGTTGGTAGAGGGTAAGGAAAAGGCAAACTTCTCCATATCATCTGGATGTAACAGGATGGAGAAGAAGCAATCCTTAATATCAATACTAGTTAAGTAATAAGTGTTAGGAATGGCAGGTGTACAGGGAAGTCNCCTCTGGGGTTCCCAAATGGGATCATCCTCTCTGATTTTTCTTAAGTCATGTAGGANTCTCCAGGAGCCATTAGCCTTTTTTATAACAAAAACAGGAGAGTTCCAGGGCTGGTGGATGGCCGGACACTCCCCAATGATAACTGTTNTTTAACCAGGGCATCAAGCTATTGCAATTTAAAGGAAAGTAGAGGCCACTGCTCAACCCACANGGGTTCCCCAGGTGTCCATCAAATTTTTGGCACTAGGGGACAAGCAGTGACCCTTAGGATTGGGGGTGAACCNGGGAAAAATCTTGTCTGAGTTTCTCAAAATATAGATCGTTTCTATAGGTAGGGTGGACCTCTCATCTTTGTTTGAACTGTTGTTCATATTCCTCAGTGTCAAGCACATTTTGATAGAAGGCTTTATGGTCATTGGTAATGTAGGCCTCGGCTTCTTTGAGGAGGTCTTGGCAGGAGGTCTTGACAAGGAGATTGTCAGTTACCCCAGGGACCACCAGGGGGCACACCTCCTCGCCATTGCTATCGGGATCAGCTCAGGGCAGCCAACTGACTGTCTCCCATGACATGGAATGCACACCCACACCAAGCACAGGAGACCCAGGGACAAGCTGCCAAGAATNGTGGACCTCCTCCTTCCTGAGAACTGCACGATCAGCCCCAGTATCTATAATAAATCTAAAAGTCTTATCTCCAATGGTCAGAGTCATTTTTGGTCTCAATCCAGGTANCAGAGATATGGTCCAATGTGCCTTGATCGTCCTTTTCCCCTTATTTAATGGGGCTAGGGATTGCCCCTGGGGGAGTTTAAAGGCTCTCCTTGAAAGTTGAACTTAGATTTGCAATCTTTGGCCCAATGGAATCCCTTTTTACATCTTGGGCATGGGGTGCAGGGCATGCCCCATCTGAAAGAGGCCAGTGGGGTGTCCCTAGCCCTGTTAGGGCATTCTCTTTTAAAATGACCTTTTCCACCACAACTAAAGCAGGTTTGCCTGCCCCCTGCTGCTGAGACTTGCTGAAGGGCATTGACCAAAGTGGTCACTTCCTCTTTATGGGAAGCTTGTATGGCAGTGGCCATGGCCCTTGCCTGATGCACGGTAGAGCCCACATCTTTAGAGGCAATAATCCACCTACCCATCTCTCNGTCCCTCAGCCCTGCACAGGCCAGCTTATGGTTGGTGTTCATGCCACCCCAGACTAGCATTCTGATAAACTTTTCCCACAGCTCACTGGGGCAAAATTTCCTCTGCAAGCTATTTTTCTCTNTNTATAACAGTAGCCAGATCTTCACTGGCCTTTTGGGTAATCCCCAAGACTGGGGCTTCAGTAGGACCTTCCTCNAACCTTTTCCAGGCGGCCAGTCCCAATGCCCACACTTGATCCTGATAAGNAGCAGGGATGGTGGCCTGTTGAAGACCTGTAGAAAATTGATCAAAGTGCCTGAAAGAGTCCCAAAAGTCATAGGGATCCGGGGGTTAGCCACCTGGTTTCATTAAGCCTGCACAAGGCACTCATCTTGAAAGAAGGCNCTCCATTTCAGATATAAGGTNCCCGAAAGTACTGCCCTAGCAAGGTCCTTCTAGTCCCGGGTAGTGCATAGGTGATGGGCCAGGCCTTGAAGGNTAGTTTNGGCCCATGGTGAATTTGGCCCATCCTCAGAGACAGCTTTATTTANGTCCTTAAGGTCCTGAGCCTCGAAGGCATAGCAGCCGTTGGGCCAGTTGCCANCAAGGTTAACATTCATAGGTAAAAGACTAGGTACCTCCCCTCTGGATGTGCCCCCATGATAGGGTGGGGGCACAGGGGGGGTATGGAAGGGGTTAGTAGGAGGATCAACTGGTAAAGGGCCCCTTGAGGGCCATGGGATGCTATCAAAAGGATCGAGGGGTGGATACAATCAACAAAATGGGCCCGGCTGACTTGGGGGTTGGGGGCTAGGTGCAGGCTGTATCTGTATGTCTTTTCTCTCCCATGTCTCCATCCCTTCTCCCTTCCTGTCCTCTGGGGTGGCCATAGGCTTCTTCTCCTTGGAGGGCCTTGGTGGAAAGTAGCCCTTCAAGGCAGTAACAGTTGGAATGGCTCCCAAAGGAGGGATTTCCCCTCTTTCTACCTTTGCCTTATGGATCAGGGTCTCTACCCTATTCCAGGTGTCCCAATCAAAAAGGCTGGCGCCAGGTAGCCATGAGACAATCTTGATGAGATATGTCCATGTCTGGAGTGCCTGACCATCGGAGAGGTTAAGGCCCCTGCTTTTCATTAAAACNCACAGGGAATCTAAGGCANGATTCTGCTTAGAAGAGGACTGCCCCATATTTTATGAGGGTACACTCACCCGAGGACCGATTGGCCCATCAGCGTTCTTCCGACAAAGAAATCGTCCCTCACACGGGGCACCAGTCTGCTAGGTTGACCATCAGGTAGGGCTGAGGTAGGACCAGTCCAGCTGGTCCCTCCCTGGGGCTGAGTGGGATGGTGAGTGTCAACCATCCAGATCTCCCCTGTCCACCCAGACCTCCCCTGTCCACCTGAAAGAAACACACTGAGTCAGGAGTCTTGTCAAAGCAGGAACTCGCTTTATTGCATCAGGTAAGGACTTATATAGGATGGAGTGAAGGGAAAGGAGTCTTGGGGTGACGTGGGATGGGGTAAGGGTTGAGGGCCAATGATATTTTTCCACGATAGCAGTAGCTAGGTAGAGGCAGTTTTGGGTCGGGCTATGCTGAGTCACTCATAAGCAGAAATCATGTCCCAAAGACAGGTCACCAAACTTGAGTTAAGCTCAAGAAGTTACACTGGGCCTCACGGCCGGGCCTTACGAGGTCCAACACTTATTATGCTCTCTTTCTTCCAGATTGGAACAATAATGTATATCCTGTGCCATTATGCATTAGAATTTCAGCTCTGCTTTTATTTTTATTTTACATGATCATACTTAAGAGATTTCCTGAATCTCAGAAGAGACTTTGAACTTTGGACTTTCAAATGGAGTTGAGACTATGATCGACTATGGGGACTTTTAAAGTTGGACTAATGCAGTTCTGCATTATGTGTGGCTACACACCTATGGTGGCCAGGGAGTGGAATGTGCTGTTTTGAATAGGAATGGCACCCATGGAGAGGAAGTGGCACTATTAGGAGGTGTGGTGGTGGAAAGCCCCATTGCTTAAGATTGCAGTGTACCGTGTCTGGACAGTTCTCCAAGCTCGATGTAAAATGGAAGACTCCCTTCCCCAAGCAGGGGCTTCCTACTCTCTGCCTGACCTTACTTGGAAGNTGTTGTATTTTTTAAATGGCAGGGTGGCTCTGGTGAGTGGAGCCAAGGTGCCCCACTGCAGGTGAGGGAGACATGCCAGGCAGAAATGGCAGGCAGTGGCCAAGGGGGCAAGGCAGAAAGTCACTCCCACCATGCAGATGGGGCACCCACGTGGAAAGTTTTATTAATGGGGGAAGGGAAGGAGAAGAAGAAAAAGAGAGAGAGAAAGAAAGAAAAGGAAGGGAGGAGGCTCATGCTACCTAGTGGTGGGAGAAGAAGGAAGAAGGGAGGAAGGAAAGAGAGAAGGGGNAGAGTTTTCTCTTAAAGAGGACTTTAAGAGACATCAGGACATCAGGATGCTGGGTGGGTCTCCAAGGGGCAGGTCTGAATGCTAACAGAAGCTGTCCCTGAGCCTGGAAGCCTGACTTATCTTAAGTGTGACCTTTGACACAGTCCCTTGCAAATGCTCTCCCCCACCACCCATATGATAATTAGGTGTTTTGCTCCCATCTATACAATGGGACCATGCTGCCAAATGCATATGAGGTATATTATGAGCACCCATTAGGTTAAGTTCCAGCTGCTGTCCCTGTCCTATATATTCCCCTTACTTTGGAATAAAGTTGATTTGACTCACTGAAGTTGATTCCCAGAGGCTATTTCCATCATACTCACAGGCCATACAAGGCCCTGCTCCCTGCTTCTGCTCCCTTTGTCCTCATAGCCTAGCGGCTAACAGACCACGAGGAAAAGGGAGACCCTACTGTGTATCCTTGCTGGAGTAGGTGTGGCTTTGTTGAAGGAAATGTGTCATTGTAGAGGCAGGCTTTGAGGTCTCCTATGCTCAAGCTATACCCACTGTAGCACAGTTTCTCCTTCTGTTGCCTGTGGATTAAGATGTAGAACTCTCAGCTCCTTCTCCAGCACCATGTCTGCCTGCATGCTGCCTTGCTTTTCACCATGATGATAATGGACTAAACCTCTGAAACTGTAGGCCAGCCCCAATTAAATGTTTTCCTTTATAAGAGTTGCTGTGGTCATGGTGTTTTTTCACAGCAATAGAAACTCTAAGACATCAGGTTTTCCCTGTTTCCCATAGGCCAGAATTTTTTTGATGTGCTTGGCGGTGGAGGATAGCAACTCATAGGGGAAGCCAAATAGCCTCTAGGAAGGCCAAGATTCTCTCTTTGTTTTTAAATGTCCTTTCCCCCAGCACCAAGAAGCCCTCTTTCTATATAGATAATATCATGGATATGCATGGTAGGAAGGGTATCACAGCCGTCTGTCTATATGTTGGTGGACTTTCCTTTTCCATCTGAGAGACTGGGTAAGATTGATCCATTCTGTTCTCTGGGCTGAGATACGATCCCTAAGGCTTGGGCCCTAATCAGTTTGGTTGAAGTAACTATTGCAGCCCCTACATGCCTGGTTTCATCTTCAATGAAACTGCTTCTTTTTGGGTAGAGCACTGCATTAAAATCTTTCAGAAGTCATCTCAAGAAAGTCATGGACGAACAGTTGTGAGTCTTCATCAAGCAAGAGGGTAGCAGGATTGATGATAGTGGGTTTCTTGAGCCAGACATGAGGGTGTTCCAGAAATAGGATCAGTACTCCTCATACTGGCATTAGACAGCCAGAGTTCTGGCATTCCTTAGAGGAGGGCCTCAACTGCTTGGGGTGCTATGATTATATGATCCTGACCCAGAGTTAACTTATTTGGGGTTTTCTGGTTTTGTTTTCATTAGACTAACAGTAGCTGCCACTGCTCGTACACAGGTGGGCCATCCTATAGCTACACGGTCCAATCATTAGGGAAGGTATGTCACAGGATATATTCTGCGGCCCCTAAATTTAGGTTAAAGCCCCTTTTTGAGGGGGACCAGCTCCCTCTTTTNCCCCCCAGGGTACTCTTGAACAGGGAGAAATAAGGATATGTAGCTAGAAATATAGAGGAGAGAGAGACAGAAAACACAGGATAACCTTGGGAGTTCCTGGGTCAAAACCCTCCAGCCCCTTCTCTCTCTACTAAAGGGCTTTTAAAGGAATGTCAAGGGGTGGAGCAAAAGACCTCCCCTCAGCACAGCCAAGTGTAGAGCATTCCAACCACCTGGTGACCATGCACGTGGTCAAGCCATCCCCTAATGCAGCCCTGCTATGTAAAGCAAGCTCAGATCTCACTAGAAAACTTTTGTGGGCTTCCACACCTTTTGCAAAGCCTTTTGTTTTCATGGACAAACANGAAAAAGTTTTGAGATGTCTGGAAGTACTAGGGCTGGAGGTGAGGTCAGAGCTGTTTTCAAAGTCTCAAACACCTATTATTTAGTCTCAGTCCATATTAGGGGCTCAGTACCTGCTTTCTGTTGGTGTATAGAGGACTTGCTATTTCT
>LZPO01044574.1:9855-25209 GCA_001675575.1 Neotoma lepida | reverse complement strand
GTTCTCCATGTCCCTTGCTCATACAATTTTTCCTCTCTCACACTGGACTCCTGGGGCTCCGGTTGGCACCCAGTTGTGGATCTCTGAATCTGTTTCCATATGTCTCTGGGAGAGGGCTCCTGGGGGCTCCTCAGCTATTCGTTGACAGTTCATGCATCTCCACTAGTTTGGCTGGCCATCTCTTCTTAATACAAAACATCCAGGAAATCTGGAACACCATGAAAAGACCAAATCTAAGAATAATAGGGATAGAAGAAGAAGAATTCCAGCTCAAAGGCACAGAAAATATATTCAACAAAATCGTGGAAGAAAAGTTTCCCAACCTAAAGAAGGACATGCTTATGAAGGTACAAGAAGCTTACAGGACACCAAATAGACTGGACCAAAAAAAAATCCCCTCACCACACAATAATCAAAACACTAATCATACAGAATAAAGAAAGACTATTAAGAGCTGCAAAGGAAAAAGGCCAAGTAACATATAAAGGCAGACCTATCAGAATTACACCCTACTCAAATGAGACTCTGAAAGCCAGAAGGTCCTAGACAGACATTTTGCAGACACTAAGAGACCACAGATGCTAGCCCAGACTACTATATCCAGCAAAACTTTCAATCACCATAGACAGAGAAAAGATATTCCATGAGAAAACCAGATTCAACAATACCTATCCACAAATCCAGCCATATAAATAAACTCAAAGAAAAAAACTACATGATCATCTTATTAGATGCAGAAAAAGCCTTTGACAAAATCCAAAACCCCTTCATGATAAAGGTCTTGGAGAGATCAAGGATACAAGGAACATACCTAAACATAATAAAAGCAATATACAACAAGCCAACAGCCACCATCAAATTAAATGGAGAGAAACTCAAAGTGATTCCACTAAGATCAGGAACAAGACAAGGCTGTCCATTCTCTCCATATTGATACAATATAGTACTCAAAGTTCTAGCTAGAGCAATAAGACAAGAAAAGGAGGTCAAAGGGATACAGATTGGAAATGAAGAAGTCAAACTTTTGCTATTTGCATATGTTATGATTGTATACATAAGTGACCCCAAAAATTCTACCAGGGAACACCTACAGCTGATAAACACCTTCAGTAATGTGGCAAGATACAAGATTAATGCAAAAAAAAATCATTAACCTTCCTATATACAAATGATAAATGGGCTGAGAAAGAAATCCAAGAAACAACACCATTTACAACAGCCACAATTAATATAAAATATCTTGGGGTAACTCTAACCAAACAGGTTAAAGATCTATATGACAAGAACTTTAAGTCTTTGAAGAAAGAAATTAAAGAAGATATCAGAAAATGGAANGATCTCTCANGCTCTTGAATAGGTAGGATTAACATATTAAAAATGGCAATCTTACCAAAAGCAGAATCAATGCAATCCCCATCAAAATCCCAACACAATTCTTCACAGACCTTGAAATAACAATACTCAACTTCATATGGAAAAACAAAAAACCCAGGATAGCTAAAACAATCCTGTACAATAAAGGAACTGCTAGAGGCATCACCATTCCTGACTTCAAGCTCTACTATAGAGCTATAGTAATAAAATAGCTAAGTATTGGCATAAAAACAGACATGTGGATCAATGGAATCAAATTGAAGACCCTGATATAAATCTACACACCTATGAACACCTGATTTTTTCTTCACAAAGAAGCCAAAATTGTATAATGGAAAAAAGAAAGCATCTTCAACAAATGATGCTGCCATAACTGGATGCCAACATGTAGAAGAATGAAAATAGATCCATATCTATCACCATGCACAAAACTCAAATCCAAATGGATCAAAGACCTCAATATAAACCCAGTTACACTGACTGTGATAGAAGAGAAAATGGGAAGAAGCCTTGAATGCATTGCCACAGGAGATCACTTTCTAACACCAGTAGCACAGACAATGAGATCGATAATTAATAAATGGGACCTCCTGAAACTGAAAAGCTTCCATAAGGCAAAAGACATGGTCAATAAAACAGCAGACTACAGAATGGGAAAAGATCTTTACAAACTCCATATCTGACAGAGGGCTGACCTCCAAAATATATAAAGAACTCAAAAAACTATACATTAAAAAACAAAATAATCCAATTTAAAAATGAGGTACAGATCTAAACAGAATTCTCAACNGAAGAATCTCAAATGTCTGAAGGACATTTAAGGAATTGTTCAACATTCTTAGTCATCAGGGAAATGCAAATCAAAACTGAGATACCATCTTACACCTGCCAAAATGGCTAAGATCAAAAACACTGATGACAGTTTACGTTGGCTATGGAGCAAGGGGAGCACTCCTCCACCACTGGTGGAAGTGAAAACTTGTACAGCCACCTTGGAAATCAATGTGGCAGTTTCTCAGAAAAATGGGAATCAATCTACCTCAAGACTCAGCTATACTAATCTTGGGCATATATCCAAAGAATGCTCAATCATACTACCAGGACACTTGCTCAACTACGTTCATAACAGCATTATTTGTAATAGCCAGGACCTGGAAACAACCTAGATGCCCCTCAACCAAAGAATGGATAAAGAAAATGTGATACATTTACACCTGTCTCTTATACACATCTAGATGTGTATAAGAGACAGGTATAGTGACTTCTCAGAAAATTGGGAATCAATCTACCTTAAGATCCAATGATTCCACTCTTGGGCATATCACTCTTGGGCATATATCTAAGGGATGCTCAATCATGCTGAAAGAACACTTGCTCAACTATGTTCATAGCAACATTATTCATAATAGCCAGAACTTGGAAACTACTTAGATGCCCTTCAATCGAAGAATGGATAATGAAAATATGGTACATATACACAATGGTGTACTACTCAGCAGTAAAAAAAAAAAATGACATCATGAAATTTACAGGCAAATGGATGGAACTAGAAAAAAGTCATGCTGAGTGAGGTAACCCAGACCTAGAAAGACAAATATGGGATTTACTCACTCATAAGTGGATACTAGATGTAAAGAAAAGGATAACCAGGCTACAATCCTTAGCCCCATATATCAGGGACTAACAGGGATCTAGCCCCTTGATAGTCCCTTCCCAGGTCTGGGAAGAATCTACAACCAGCTGATAATTTATTCTTTGATTATATGAAATGAATCTATGTACACGAAACTCCTTAGTCCACACACTTTATTCTTCTGATAGGTTCTCTCTCTCTACACAGCTTCTATTCTGCTCTCATTGCCCCATCTAGATTCTCATCCATCTAGTTCCTTCCCTTCTTAGCTTCTCTCCTATCTCCTTCTTTCTCATCTTATTCTTACCCGTCTAGTACTTTCCCATCTGGCTCTTCCACATCTTCCATCCCATCCTCAAGTTCCCCAGTCCAATCTTCCTCTTAGTCTCCTTATACCTCTAAGTTCCCNCCGAGTCTCTGAGGTATCAGTTATAAACCCAAGCAATAGCGGTCTTCTGGCAAAGCAAGGTCACCAGGCTTGAATTCTTATGGCGTCATAAAGGCAGGTAAGAATTTTCCTCAGGCAGTGACCGTCAGGCTTTCTTTTACAACCCAAAAAGGGAGTGGTAAAGGAGGAAGTCAACTGAGTGCTAATGACCTGTTAATATATCAAAAAGGGGATCTATGTGCTCAGTCTACATTCCTAGAAATGGTTAGGTAAGAAGCTAGGAGTCTATAATATTAGTAAGGCTGTAAGGAAGGAGGGTCTCACCCTAAATTGCACAAGAAATAAGGCTATCTGCCTCACCTAGGAGACAAGTGTTGTTTCGCTTGGCCTTGGATGCTTAAGTCTGTTCTTAGAGAGTGCAGAGGTATCTCTGATAAGACACTTTTGTCCCTCTGGGGATGGTCCTGGCCAGAGGCTGCTAATGACAAAAATTACAGGGAGGATTGAACTGGGGTTCTGGCTGTGCCGAGCTGTCAGCACAGAAGGTTATCTAAATATTCCATATTTAGATATTAGAGGGGAAATGGTACCCAAAGAATGATGGAAAAGCTACAATAGCACATGAGAAACTCATAGCAGGAAATGGCTAATAACCAAAAGCCAGTATCACCAAGACTCCTTGAGCCTCAGCTTTACCTCTGGAAGGCCCTTGGCTTCTTCCAGGTACAGCTTTGTCATCGTCAGCTGAAATCCTACTTTATATGTTATTGCAGCGTGCAGCACCCAGAGAAGCTAGGTAACAAGGAAGACTCTAAGAGGGACACGTGGATTTCCCTGGAAAGAAGAAATAGATGAAATCTCCTGGGTAAACTGGGGGCAGTGGGGTAAAAAGGAGGGGACAGGGGATGGGAACATGAGGGATTAGGTTAGTTGAGTTGGAGGAGGGACAAAGGGGGAGAGTAATGAGAGAGATATCTTGATAGAGGGGGCCATCTGGGGTTAGGAAGAAACCTGGTGCCAGAGAAACTCCCAGGAATCCACAAGGATGACCCCAGCTAAGACTCCTAGCAATAGTGGAGAGGGTACCTTCTCCTTAATCAGATTGGTGACTAGCCTAATTGTCATCATAGAACTTTCNTCTAGTAACTGATGGAAACAGATGCAGAAATCCACAGGCTTGTGCCTGTTTATAGACCCCCTTCTGCCTTGTGTCTGGGACCTTGATAGTGGGTCATTGCTTTTATCTGTGCCTATTTATAGACCCATTCCTCCTTGCGTCCAGGACCTTGGTGGGGGGTCATTGCGTTTTCTTTTATTTTTATTTTATATGCCTTGGCCTCTCGTCTGGGAGCTTGGCCTGGGTCATTGAGTTCTTTTTTTACTTTATATACCTTGGCTTAGCGTCCGGGACCTTGCCTTGGTTCATTGTGTTTTTTTTTTTTTATTTCTCTCTCTCAGCTGCAGTCATGGGACATAAGGCTTCTTTCTCCCACCCTTCCTCTGAGAAATATGGCCGCTTAACGGCTGCTTGGACCCCGACATTTCACAAGAATTACCTAACTTCTACAGCGAACAGGCAAATAAAAAGAGTTACCTTATCTCCAAGCTTTCTACCTAAGCACCTTTCTTAGTCTTTTCTTCTGCCCACGTGTAAGCTAACCCTGGGAAATCTCTGACTCCAAAGAACTTCCTCCTATCTGACTTCCACTCAGCTCTCTGGTATTGGGTGGGTCCAAAGAACTTCCATGCTCTGGTAATAGCAGGTTCTCTGGCACTCTAACTTCTGCCTATCTGTTCTACTCCACTCTCTGGTACTCCACTCTCTGGTACTCCGCTCTCTGGTACTGGGCGGCTGTATGGTATCAGGCGGGCTGCTTCTGCCCAACTCTGGCTCTTATCTAACTCCTCCCACTCTCTTCCTCTCACTCTCAAGCTGCCCTAAGAAATAGAGAGGCCTGGAAGCAGGCTAGGATGCATGCAAATGGTTTTCACCAAACCAATCATGCCCACCCACCCAGGGCTGAGGCAGTTTCCAATTAAGACCCACATTGGGATTAAAATAACCCAGATGGCTCTATAGCCANAGATCAGTTTACACACTGCCTCCTGGCAAGTCTTCCTATGGCTGTCCTCAAATCAGTAAACTATACAAGATCAAATCCGTCCCATGTCTCCCAGAACTTCCCGGCATCAGGGCTAACTTAACCATCTGGAGAGAGTGCCCCTCCCACATCCACAGGCAGAGTCTCAGTTTGTGGCATTCAATGTACCATGGGAAAAATGACAAAGCCCGAAAACAAAACTGCTGAATGCTGGAACACGCCATCCGACTGGCAACTGCCTAAAGGCTTCCAGGTCCCTGTTTCAAGTGGCAGAAAAGGCCACTGAGCTTTTTGCCTGCCCTGCCCCATGTGGGACAAACTGGGCCTTGTCCAAAGTGCAACCAAGAGACTCTGACTGCCCTCGTGCACCTCGTGGCATGGGAGCATCAGACCAGAATCTCTAGGCTTTGGCCATGGACTCACAGGGAGCATGGGGTAGCCATTACAGCATGGGCCAATCCATCTCCTTTCCTTTGGATGCTGGAGCCACTTACTCAGTCCTGGAGGAGTCTTGGGGTCTACCTCTCCTTCTCATTTCCCTATTGCCAAGATAGGGGGACAGCCTTACCCACCTTACCAGATCCCATCACTTAACTGCATTTTCAGGGGTATCCCTCTCACCCACATATTTTCAGTTGTGCCAACCTGCCCTGTGCCCCTAATGGGAAGAGATTTTCTAGCCCCTAATGGGAAGAGATTTTCTAGCCAAGATAGGAGCTTTATTTCATTGCTCCCCCCACGTGCCTTACTCCAGACCTGTCAGCAGGGCCTCTTCTCTTCCTCATACACAGTGTGCCACAGACAAGACCCTGCTCTTTCAAGTTCCAGAGGACCAATTCCACAAGAATGAGGTACCAACCCACAAGCTTCTCCTTCCTGGTTCCCTCTCCTAATTAACTACTCAGTTAATTGTTGCAGGGTCCACCATAGAGCTGAAGGATGAGAGCCATCAAGTATACATCCAGGCAGTAAGAAANAGTACCAGTGCAAAGGTATTTACACCACAGACCAAAGAGGGTCTGGGCTGCTTCTTAATATGTTTAAAAATTTCTTTAAGCTCAAGAAACCAGCTTGAATTCATCTGGACAAAATGGATCTGTTTCAAAATTAAGTATAACCCAAACTTTACTAATCCTGGGATCCCCTCCCTCACCTTGGGGACCCCCTCCCAAAAGGTAAAAAACTTTTTTCTAAGCTTTTCTCTGTCTCACCAGCACTCTCTCAGACACAAGCAGCCAGAGTCCCAAGCCAAGAAAGATGGACAACTCCAAAGCAGCAGAGGACAACCCACCATCCCAGGCCATACTGGCTACTTCAGAAGCCCCCTTCCCTATCCCCCAGAACTCCAGTATCCACCAAGTCAGCTAGAAGCAGTTCTTGGGAGACACGGCGCCCCCACTTCTGTTCACCTGCCTTTTTTATATAAGCAAAGAGTCTGGAATGTTGGAATTCATGGCCACTCCCCTAGCTAAGTGACCTCACATGCTCATGTGCAAGGGAAATCCCGCCTCTTCCTCCCTCTCCTTGTCTCTCTTCCTCTCTCCACGTGCGCCCGTGCTCTCTCTTCCCTGTCATCTTTCCCTCTCTCTCTGTCTCTCTCTGTCTCTCTCTCTCCCTCTCCCCCCCTCCACTTTCTAATAAAGCTCTGATACTGAGTTTTGTCGTGCCTTGTGACCTTTTCTNGCACGGTAACTGCAGCGCTGCAAAATACTAACAATTCTGATTCTAGGGACCAAGAGTGTTACTTTCGTACTGGTTTCAGAGTCAGAGCATGTTTTCTTGGTTCTGAGTTTGGGGATAAAGTGTTCATTTCTCTGGCTCAGGTCCCAAACCCAGGCTGTGTTTCTTTCCCTGGTCTTTCTTGGCTTTTTGACACTAATTCTAAGGCCAGGGCACATTTCTTTCACTAACTCTGATTCTAGGGACAAGAGTGTTTCTTTGGTACTGGTTTCAGAGCCAAGGCATGTCTCCTTGGTTCTGGGTTTGGGGATAATGTGTTCATTTCTCTGGCTGAGGTCCCAAACCCAGGCTGTGTTTCTTTCCTGGGTCCTGGGCTCCAGGTCCAGGGTGCTACTTTCCTGCTCTGTGATTGGTTGGTTCCACAGGTCAGTTGGCCAGGGACAGAGATGGCTCTGATCTGAGCCAAACTGTGTTTCTTTCTGCCCTGATCTAAGCCATCTTTCCCTAGTTCTGGGCTCCAGGGTCAGGGTGGGTTTCTTTAGCCAGCCCCTTTTCCCTACATCAGGAATTGCAAAAATACTTCTCAGTTTGTTGGCCACACACAGCAGAACCTTAGAGAAATAAATTTAATCAATTCCAGATATCCATAGCCCATTGTTAAATATTACAGTTTCTATAACTATGTAAGCAGAGTGTAATGAATATGGGGGAGGGCTNCTGGAAAAATACTATTCACTGGGGAACCAAGGAGATGATTTTCACTTTGATTGATGCAAAGTAACTACAACAGAAACTTAGAGACCAGAACTGGTGCAAAGAATTCAATGACATGGAATGTGGTCCTGAGAATGAAAAACAGGTCTCTCACACTTCAAACCTGANTAGCACATGTGTAGAACACCTGGCTGGCTTTAGGTTACTCTGAATTGTACAGAATATCAGCTTTCTGGCTGTGCCTACTGTCACAAAGTGTCACAGCATGGGTGTGCAAGTTCACACTGATCCATGGAAAGAAAACTCAGAGGTACTTTAAGAATGAATTTAGCCTTTTGTGGCTGCAGGGAGATCTAGTCTCTAAGGACTGAAACACTTTCCCTTTGCCCAGAGCATTTTTATGTTTCTCCATATTTACACTTTAGCCAATTGATTTCCATATGTTCAAAACAATCTGAAAGAAGCTCCCAAAAATATAATGTCAAGTACAAATTCCTCAACTCATCGGGTACCTCATCCTCGGGCTTTGCATGGCCTGCCCTTATTCTCTTGCTTGAGGAAGCATTGAATGACTTGTGCCAATTGCCGATCTTCAGTTGATCTCAGGGATGCCTGAGATTGTAATCTTGGATCACATTTTAAATTTTTTTTTCTCTCTGCCGTGGTCATGGGNAATAAAGATTCCAACCCTATTAGTTCTACCTCTCTGTTCTACCTCTCTCCTGGGATGTCTTCTGGAAGCTCTTAAGTCTCTCAGCTTAATGCTTTACTTAAAGACCTCTAAGCTTGTCTGCCTTTGCACTAAGAAACAGCCTAAATATCCCTTAGATAACAATAAAAAATGGCCACCTAATGGCTCCTTGGACCCTAATATTTTATAGGAATTATCTAACTTCTGCCAGCAAATGGGCAAATGGAAAAAGTTACCTTATATCCAAGCTTTAACCTCAGCTTCAAACCTTGCCTTCTTGATTCCTTCCCTCCTGCCCACATGCTCCTAGCTATGCAACCTGAACCTGAGGTATCTCTGACTACAATTCTGGACCCTGCAAATGAATCTCTGCCTATCTGACCTCCTGTTCCTGGTCTTCAGGCATCTGTCCCTTTGGCTCCTCCTCTAGGTCCCTCTTCCTCTCCAACATCAGGCTGCTCCAACTGCTCGACTCTGGCTCCAAACTTTGCCCCACCTATCACTCATTCTCAAGCTGCTAAGAAATCCAACTCTGGCCATACCAACCCAGCAACCATTCTCCCTTTGGGAGAGGTGGCCAGGGTGGATGGACTGGTTAAGATTCACATTCCTTATTCCCTTGTGGAACTTTTTCAGATAGAAAAAAAATTGGGCTCTTATACCTCTAAATGCTTCCTTTATTAAACAATTCCAATACATTACCCAATTTATAGCCTCACCTTTCATGATACATATATATATATGTATATATATATATATATACATATATATATGATATGTGCTAAAACTACTTCCTGAGGAACACATACGAGTTTGGGAGCTGGCTAGGATACATGCAGATGAGGTTCATTAAACTAATGCTGCCCATCGATCCAGGGCCAAGACNGTTCCCAATCAGGACCCACATTGGGATTACAATACCCCGGGTGGCTCTCTAGCTAGGGATCTGTTTACAACCTCCCTCCTGGGGTCTTCCTAAGGCTGCCCTCAAACCAGTAAACTATGAAAAGCTAAAAAACATAATTCAAGATAAGGAAGAAAGTTTGTCTCATTTTTTAGAAGCTCCTTATGACCCACTTTGTCTCGAAGAGCTTCCCCAACATCAGGGCTAAACTTAAGTTTAATATAGGGGCAATCCATTTCCTTCCTTTTGGACACCAGAGCCACTTACTCAATCCTGAGGGAGTTTTGGGGTCCTACCTCTCCTTCTGGAGAGAGGGCCTCTGACCCCCCAGGAAGAAGTCTTAGCAGTGGCATTTAAGGTGTACCATGGGAGAGATGAGAAAGCCCATAAACAGAACCTCCAAATGCTGGCACATGCTATCTGACCAGCTGACCGAAGGCCTCCAGGTCCCTGTTTTAAGTGTGGTGGAGACGGCCACTGGGCTCATGCCTGCCATGCCCCATGCAAGCCACCATCTGGGCCTTGTCTAAACTGCCATCAAGAGGGACACTGGTCAGCTGACTGCCCCCATGCACCTCATGGCATGGGGACATCAAAGGAAGACCACCCTCTAGTCAATCTCCTAGGCTTGGCGATGGACAATTGAAGGGAACCTAGGGTAGCCATTACAGAATCGGGGTGATCCATTTCCTTCCTTTTGGACACTGGAGCCACTTACTTAGTCCTGAGGGAGTTTTGGGGTCCCACCTCTCTTCATCTCCCTATTGTCAGGGTAGGGGGACAGCCTTACCTACCTCATCAGACCCTACCACTTAATTGTATTTTCAGGGGTATCCCTCTCACCCACACATTTTCAGTTGTGTCAACCTGTGCTGTGCCCCTAATGGGAGGAGATTTCCTAGCTAAGGTAGGAGCTTTTATTTCATTTGCTCCCCCCATTTGCCTCACCCTAGACTCATCAGCAGCTCCTCTCCTCCTAGCCACTCAGCCCACTAGCTCTAACATTTGATTTCCCTGCCAGCCTCTCAGGTGGACCCCAAAGTGTGGAACACCCAGAACCCTTGTATTGCTAACACCATCCCATTATTATCCAGTTGCAGGACCCTACCAGGTACATTACCTAAGCTCTCTCACTCCAAAGCCTTCAAGGACTATCATTTCTGACCNTCTCAAAAAAAAAGCTGCTCCACCCAACATCTTCACCTTTTAACACTCCCATACTTGCAATTAAAAAGTCTAATGGACTACCGCCTGGTTCAAGACACCCTCCTGTCTCTACTGATCATATTCTGCTTCATCAGTTTCCCTCTGTGTCTCTAATAATATATTCAAACTTCTAATTAACTACTCAGATAACTGTTACAGGACCACCATAGAGCCAGAGGCCAAGGACCATCAAATATACCCAAACAGTAAGGAACAGTAACAATCCAGAGGTATTTACATCCCCAGACTCAAAAGAGTTTGGATTCTGCAAAAAACAGACTTTAATATAACAATCTATCACTGTTAAATGCCCTCAGCAATTGATCACCTGTGTCTCCTAGATGCTAAAGTAATAAAGATAACAGGTGCCTTGAGGTTTGTCTTAGATAAGGCATATCTCAGGTGAAAATTAAAAGCATGTTCCAGCCCCCCGCTCACTAACACTAACCAATAAAATTCTGATAGCAGAGTACTAAATATTATAATATCATGGCTACCAGCTCAAGATTTTAAATTCCCTATGACTGCTTCTTAATATGTTTAAAATTTCTTCCAAGCACCAGAGCCACCTTGAATCCACCTGGACAGGTCAGATCCACTTCAGATAAGAATAATTCAAACTTTCCTGGTCCTAGGACCCCCCTCCCTCACCCTGGGACCCCTCAGGGATCCCCCTCAAGGTAAAACTTTTTTCCAAACTTCCTCCTCTGCCTCATCAGCACCTTGTCAGACCCAAACAGTCACAGAGCCCAAAGACAGAGCCCAAAGCAGTGGAAAGCAATGGATGATTCCCAAAGCAGTGGAGGACAATCCACTACCTAAGGATGTCCAGCTACCCCAAAAGCCCCCTTCCCTATCCCAAAAATTTAACTGAAGCCCACCGAGTCAGCTGGAAGCAGTTTCAGGAGACGCAGTACCCCCATTACTGTTCACCTGCCACTTTTATAAAAAACAAAAAGTCTGGAATGTTAGAATTCCTAGCCACTCCCCCAGCTACGTGACCATACATGTGCTGTCCAGTAGCCAGGCAAGATGCTTTGATTGGAATGTCTTTCTAAAAATGTGTTGCTCTGATTGGTTCAAAAATAAAGCTGTTTGGCCAATGGTGGGGCAGAATAAGGTTAGGCAGGACATTCGAACTAGGGGGAGAGAGGAAAAGAACAGAGCTGGAAGATGCCATTCTGCCATCTAGAAAGCAACATGTAACAGCACACAGGTAAAGCCACGTGGAACACATGGTGACATAGATTTATAAAATGGGTTAAGATGTAAGAGCTAGCTAGTGAAAAGCCTGCCACGGCCATAGTTTAAAAATGATGTAAGCCTCTGTGTATTTACTTGGGTCTAAGTGGCTGTGGGAGCTAGGCGGGACTGGGACCTGGACNGAACAAATTTTCACCCACAATGCTTAGTCATCCCAGGGCCTTACGTCCTACTGTACGGACTTACGTCCATGTACTGCATGATCACGTAATCTATGCATATGTGTGGCATAGCTACGTAAGCCCATATGTGCATGTGGTGGGAAAACCTATAAAAGCGGGTTCCACCTATTCCTCCCTTCTCTTCCTGCGTGACCATTGCATAAGCCTATGCTCATTCCTTCTGTTCCCTTCTCTTAATAAACTCTTATAGTTGGTTTTGTTGTACCTCATGGATTTCTCGCACAGTGAACAGTGCCACTTGATGAATAACACTGCACCATTTAATAAATAACAGTGGCACTCTTGGAGTATAGAATTTATGACATCTTACTAACCTTTTTTCCCTGACATGGAAGGAAGAAGTGAGTAGAAAGCTGGCGATGTAATCTTAAAATTTGAAAATTGATTATGTAGAACATGTTTTACATGCCCTGCTGTACATAATGGTTTCATTATTGAGTGATAAATAAAAGAGGTCCTCTCTTAGCCACAGAGAGTGTTTGTCTCCATTCTTCTCATGCCAACTCCATACCTCCTCCTCAGGACCTGAACCCCATTGAAGATAGACTCTGTCAGGGTTTTATTGCTGTGAAGAAACACCATGACCATTGCTTATTCAATAACTCCTGACAATGTAGAAACACACATATCCACATTGCACACACATGACCACACAGCACCATGTAATATACACATATGTGTATCTGTTTCTATATAACATAAGCATGATCATATAGTATCCTGNAAGGTTATCTTTTTGGTGGAAACAAAATATTCAATGTTACCTGTGGTAATTTGAAAGAAAATGGCCACTATTAGGGAATGGCACTATTAGGAGGAATGGCCTTGCTAGAGTGGGTGTAGTTTTGTTGCAAGAAGTGTGTCACTATGAGGTGGACTTTGAGATCTGAAATGCTTAAGCCAGCTCTCTGCCTGCTTCCGGCGAATTTGACTCTCAGCTCCTTCTCCAGCACCATGTCAGCCTGCATGCTGCCATGCTTCTCACCATGATGAAAATGGACTGAAACTCTGAACTGTAAGCCAGCCTGAATTAAATGTTTTAATTATNAATTGCTGTAGTCATGGTGTCTCCTCACAGAAATAGAAACCCTAAGACATTACCCATTACTGAATATTCTACTAAACACCTCTCCTTACCACAATGAACTAGAATCAGAGCACCCTATCCCAAAAAGATCATACAATGAAGGTTTTATTCATGATAGGCACTAACAAAATGGAGGTAAATTTTTGAGATGGCATTGTAACAATATATTTTAGAATCCAGTAAAATACCAAATTCAAATAATAATAGAAAAATAAATGGAAGAAAATCAGTGTAAATATGTGATCTTGAAGAAATATTTTACTCTTTTGACATTACAATTATCATCATCAGGGCTGGAGAGATGGCTCAGCAATTAAGAGCATGTGCTGTATTTTCTTGCATTAGACCCAAATTCAGTCTCCATCATCCACATGGTGACTCACAACTGTCCTAACTCCAGTTCCAGGGGTATCTGGCACTCTCTTCTGGTCTCCTCAGGCACCAGGGCACACAAAAAGTGCACTTGCAGGCAAGACATTCATATACATAAAATAAAAGTGTCTTAAAATATGAAACTGTCTCCTATTAATTTTCATTTACTGGTGATGTCATCTTTATACTGGTTTAGGGTTTATTCTGTTTCTTCTGTAGCTTCTTAATTTGAATGCTTAAGTTTTTCCAACTTTGTCAATTGCTCATGTACTAGGGACAGTGCCTGTCTCTTATACACATCTAGATGTGTATAAGAGACAGCTATAAATATTTGGAAGTAATAGTATCTCCATGTAGATTACTTATCCACAAAAAGCTAGACCTTTTAGTGGAGCTCTGGCAGCCACCCCCAAATGACCAAGCTTAATTTCATCAATAATGTGATAGCTGCCACGTAAGCATTTCTGGACATGTTGCAACAAGATACACAATCTGCAATGTGCACTTATCCAAAATGTTTCATCTGAACCTAACTTTCCTTAGATAGAAAATACAATGGCTAAGAGCTGGGAATGTAGCTTAGTGACTGAGCATATTCCTACCATGCACAAAGCACTGGGTTCAATCAACACTGAAAATTTAATAAAGGACAGAGCAAGGCTGAACGTTTATCTATATTGGATTCTCCTTAGGGCACATACATTTGTAAAATGTACAGTTTGAAGGTCAATGACAAATTTCTTAATGTCCCAAAACTCTGGATCATTTCCTGGGCATAATGGTCTCAGCTGATATCTGGTGTCTTAGTCTGCAGGACAACCACCCAGACCCTTCTAGCTTTTAGAGTCTCCACTAAAAGGTCGGGTGTAATTCCAATAGCCTACCTTTATGTTACTTTTTCTTTCTCCTTTGTAGCTTTTAATATTCTTTGTTCTGTATGCTTAGTGTTTTGATTATTATGTGGCCAGGGTACTTTCTTTTCAGGTCCAAGATATTTGGTGTTCTGTATGCTTCTTGTACTTTTATGGGCATCTCCCTCTTTAAGTTAGGAAAGTTTTCTTCCATGATTTTCTTGAAAATATTTTATGGGCCTTTGAGTTAGTATTCTTCTCCTTCTATTTCTATTATTCTTAGATTTGGTTTTTTCATACTGTCCNAGACTTCCTGAATTTTTGTGTCAGGAACTTTTTAGAGTTAACATTTTCTTTGAGCAATGTGTCTATTTCTATCATATTTCAATGCCTAAGATTCTCTCTTCCATATCTTGTATTCTGTTGGTGATGATTACATCTGTAGTTCCAGTTCATTTACCTAGATTTTCAATTTTCAGGATTCCATCAGTTTGTTTTCGCTATTGCTTCCATTTCCCTTTTCAGGTCTTCAGCAGTTTTTGTTTGTTTGTTTCCTTCTCCTGTTTTTTTCTTAGCTTTCTTGAAGGAATTTATTCATTTCCTCCAATTTTTTGTCTTTTCCTAGATTTAAGGGATTTATTCACTTCTTTTAGAACCTCTACCATCTTCATGAAGTTGGATTTAAGTCATTTTCTCATGCTTCNACTGTGTTGGAATACTCAGGACTTCCTGTAGTAGGATGGCTGGGCTCTGGTGATGACATTGCCCCAGCTGTTGTTGTGTTCTTATACTGGCATCTAGGCATCTGAGTTTGGTGTGATTATAGATCTAGGTGCCAACTTCTGGATTTGTCTTTGTTAGATGGGTGTTTTGTTCTTTGGTTTCTGTTTCCTCTCTGGTCTTCTGG
>LZPO01044573.1:120267-137199 GCA_001675575.1 Neotoma lepida | reverse complement strand
ACACACACACCACACACACACACACACACACACACACACACACACACACAATGTATTGCTTGAACACTCTTAATGAGAAAGCACATCTTGAAATAGCTATAGAAAACATACAAGCCTGAGTGGTCACTGAAACTTCTTGAATTCTGTAGCTCAAGTAACAACATGAGTAGAGCAAGCATCAGATCGAGTGACGGCCAGCATGCACTGAGTTCCCACTGAAAGAAAACCATCTCATCTCAAGGTCCCACAGTGACCTTGGGTGAAGCGTTAATCTAATTATTCTTCATCAATAAAAATTTGAAAGTCAGATATTGGGTTAAGAAACTGAAGGATCAGAAAGCAGAGAAGCCCTCAGTCCTCTCCCAAACCTGCTCCATTCCTTCCTCCAAATGCCCAAGATCCCTCTCTGCCCCATCTTACTACTTCCTGTCCTCTCTCTCCTCAGTCCTCCAAAACCTCTGTGGTTAATTTTGGTCAGCTAGTGGCTAGCTCGGCCCTCTGACTCTAAGCAAGTTTTATTTGTCAGAACACAANCAAACTATCACACAGTACTTGGGGGCTTGGACAGTCCATCCCCATTTTATATAGTAGTCTAAAAATGGCAGAGGCTTGCCAAGAGCACAACACTAGAACTAAAGCCAGCATTTGACCCAGCCACTCCTGAAGGTAGCCCTCTGTGGATGGCTGTGCTGTCCCCTGCTACTGCTGCTCCTGAAGGTGGCCCTCTGTGGATGGCTGTGCTGTCCTCTGCTACTGCTGCTCCTGAAGGTAGCCCTCTGTGGATGGCTGTGTTGTCCCCTGCTGCTGCCAAGTACTAAATAATTCCATTTTGCACTGCACCCTAGAACTAGGTGTCCATATTAAATATTAGCAGTTTTATTCTTATAGATGAATCACAGTTACTTGTGAAACAATTTGATGAAACACTTCTATGATTGTTGAGTTTCCTGTAAGTGATAACCTCTATAAATATAAAAAAGCTGCAGTAAAACCTACCACTGATGGCAGGAGAGATGGCTCAACATTAAGAGCCCTAGTTTCTTGTTCTTCCAGAGGACATGGGTTCTATTCCCAGCATTCACATTGCAGCTAATAACCATCTGTTATTCTAGTTCCAGAGAATCTGATGGCCTCTTTTAACCTCTGTGGGCACCAAGCATGCACCTAATATCAACATACAGTGAGGCAAAACACCTATGCACATAAAATTTAAAAAATATATATTTAAAAGAAAAATTGACCACTGGTGGCAATCAAATACAAGTAACATGGTGGAGTGAAGCTCCAAAATAAGTGGGCTTTTTTTTTTCTTTTTTCTTTCTTTTTCTTTCTATTTGTTTGCTTGTGTTTTGGACAGAATCCCACCTTCATCTTGGCATCCTCCTCCTGAGCGCTGAGATGACAGATGTGTACTGCCACATTGGCCCTAATTTGAATATTGAATCTTATAAAAAAAAAGATTCAAAGGGACCATCCATATGAACCCACAAAGGGAAACCGTGTTATGAATCCTGATACCACGGATACAGATATCATCTAAAGATGAATATTAGTCAAAATATTTTCTAACTTTATATGGCCTGTGTTTCAAGTTTAGTTTACATTGAGAACACCTGAAAATAAAGCAGGTAGACAATGACATATTATCCAACTTTTCCAACATTTGTGGAAGGTGAAATTTGGTGAAGAAAGAATTAAGCCCAGGCTAACCTACGGAATGTCACCATATTGAAACCAGCTCTCCTTAAAATTTGAGCCTCTGTCCTCTCCAGAGAACATGAGAGACTCCACTTCCCACGCCAGCTTCTGAGTTTTTTCTTTTAACTTTTTGACCATTTTCCCCTATGAGACAGAGTCTTATGTGGCCCAAGCTACCCTCAAAATCACTACATAACTGAGTATGGCCCTGAATACTTTGGCTGCCCCCTTCCACCTCCCAAGTGCTGGGATTAAAGGCGTGCTCCACCACACCCAGTATCTACTGTGGTAGGAAGTGATCCCAGTGTGCCTCCTGTGTGCTGGGCAAGCCTTCCACTACCCAAGGAACAACCTCAGATCTCAGGTCCAAGATTTACAGGCCACCTGCATCTTTTGATTAATGGTCTTGTCTATATCCTTGAAACCAGAACTACGACAGGTCATAACTTCTTTGATGTTCTGACCTTGGCTCCCTTTTCCAAAACGTTTATGGATTCTTCTGGGTACACTATGTACACCTGGGCAATACAGGATACTGTCTTTATATTAAGGTCAGCTAATTAGCAATCTTAATTCAACATACAAATTTAATTCCATCATTTGACATGTAACAAAACATCTATGAGCTCTCATTAGGATGTGGGCTTCTCTAGAGGCCCATCATTCTACCTCTGTAGCGCTCTGATCTCTGATTTAATTTCCTCTTTTTTCTGTTAAATATCTCTCAGGACCCATTGTATTTACTCCTTCATTGCAGGAAGGACATAATTCAGCAGTCTATCTTTATAAACTGTCACCAGCTGCGGCCCCTGCTCTTTCTCTTTTGTATAGGGTATTATCTTATAGAGCTCATTTAAGAGAATATTTCTAGAATTTGTCATTCTAGTTAGACACAACAAACAAATATGGCAAATGGTACAGCTAAACCTTTCAAGGGAAATTAAACAGAAACATCTGACTTATTCCTTCACATTGATTTCTTAGAAGCTCTACCCAGGCAATTCTCTGGCACCTACTTGTGGGTCTCAACTCATTAGGCCAGTAGTGGGATACATGACATTCCAAAGTTCATTTAAATCCTGTAAACAATCCAACTTCATCCATAGGACTTCTAATAATACATATCAGTGGTGTCCAATTGACTTTGAGCAATGAAAATATATTTAATGTTTGATAGGATTAGAGCTAGTCCTTTGGTCATAAACCGTCTACAGAATTTAGGGCAGTCAATGGAACTTAAAGTTCTTTACTTCCACTTCCTCTCTGGACTCATTGTGTCTGGCTCCTCTAGAAAAACTGCATTTCTCCTAATTTATTATTTTCCCTCTTTTTGAAGACNATCAGCAGAAAGATGATACCAAGATTATTAATGATCTTCTTAATTTTATGAGAAAAATACAATAAAGTACAGAATGTTGAGAATAAATGTTATTACTTAAAGGATGAAATTAGCACAAGTTTTATTCCTGAAAACTCTTGAATTCTTACACTTTTTTTTATACTGCAGTGGTTAGAACAAGCTGTCAAGAGAAATGCCTTCTCTTTATTCATTGCACTCCTGCAGTGGCAGTCAGTTATGATGGGGGGATACTCCACAGCATTCATCTTAGTTCCTCTGATATAGGAAATTTAGAGGTCTGCCATGAAGCCAATCCTGTGAGCTACATGAGCCACTTAACTCATTTGCATTTTAATCTGTTTAACTACTNCATACTCTGTTTACTTACTATATTCTGGATATTGAACTCTGATATAGAAAAGTTAATGTTCCTGTCCAAAGAGTCAGCATCTACTAGGAGAGAGACCCAGAAATACAGATACAATTGATAGAAAACTCAAAGTGCCTACTTTACATGCAATGGCAGATGAGGGCCCAGCCAGGATAAAGCTGGATCTTGAAGATCTGGAGTGGGGGCAGAAGAGAATGGGATCACAAAGACTGGGTCTGTGCAGAATACCTGGCAACCATTTCAAGTGTCATTGAAAGGACAAGAGAAACCAGGAAGATGTATCTATGGAGGATGTTCCAACTACAGAAGAGAGTAGCATGAGAAGTCAAGAAAGTGTGGAATGATACCACATGGATCATGACTCCAGCCTTTTGTTGTTAGGGAACAGGGATAAAGAATGAAAAGAGACTCTTGGAGACAAATGATCTCAGGAGCTGGGCTGTGTCTGTAGAGCACAGATATATTTTAAATAGTCAAGTGGTGAAAGCAACTTGGCGCCCTATGGTCTGTTTGCACAATACGTCAGAGTAGAAGTTTAGTTGAATCCTGGGACCTCCTTTCCATTACCATCAGTAAGTACAAAGAAGGAGAGAAAGATTAGTGGGCTTTGCATAGGCAGCACACTACAAAGGCAAGCCTTTCTTCTTTCTGACATCCAGTTGCATATGTGCCATTGACAAGTAAGAGCTGGGGCTAGAGAAATGGCTCAGTGGTTAGGAACCTGTACTGCTCTTTCAGAGGACCTGAGTTCAGTTCCCAGCACCTACATCAGGTGGCTTACAACCAACTATTAACTCTAGTTCCTGGGGATCTAATGCCACCTTCTGGCCTCTGCAGGCACCTGCATATATGTGGAGCCCATAAACTAATACAGACATACATACACACATAAAAATAATAATATTTAAATGAGAGTCAAGAANAGTAAGAGAATATTGAGAACTAGCATAACTTCTCCTTCAAGAAATAGATTCTAGGAAAGATGGGCAAGTCAAAAGAAATCTCAAAAACAAATCAAAACAACAAAAGCCCACTCTCAAGTTCCTAGTTTTGAGAAAGGAAGAATAAAGGAGAGATGAGCGGCCTGAGAAAACTAACACACCACCCTTCAGAAATCTAAAGTCTCCCCTGCCCTTGCTGTGTGATCCAGAAGGAAAAGCCTTGTCAGGACATACCACCTTCTGCATTCTCCAGTGGGACAGGACAGCTGAAGACTCAGGCAGATCATGACNGCCAAGGCAAAATTTCTCCAGTCTCAAACACAGACTTCACTGAGCATTGGGGCCCCCTCTTTCTCCTTCTGCAAGGACTCACCTCCAACCATTGGCCAACATGCTCATGATCGCCTTTTCTTTTATACACCTGTGATTGACGTTTATTAAATGTACGTAAGAACAGGGTTCAGTGTTATGTTTCTGTAGCTGCATACAGCCTTCCTGAGCAAATCCCTTTATCCACCCTTCGCTCTTGCCAACAGCTATTAATAGCTCACCGTCATGTAAAGGTCTTTCAGTTTTTGCATGCTAAAGAGAATGTATGGCACTTTTATTTCTGTGACTGGTCTATTTCAATTAAATTCACATTCCCCAGTTCCATCCATTTCCCCACAACTAATAGGATTTCATTAACACAGAATAAATTCCTCATTGGGCACACACCACCAGCTTGTTATTTGGGACCCAGGCTGATTACATTTTAACTATTGTGAGGAGTACTGTAATAAACATGAGCAAACAGGTGTGTTTTTGGTGTGCTGATTTAACTTTATTTGAATATATATGCAAAAGGGGGATAGCTGGGTCAGAAGGTGGTTCTATTTTAATTTTTTAAGGAACTTCTTAACTGTTTCATAGTGGTTGCATAAATTTATATTCCATCAACAGCATACAGGTACCTCTCCTCCACATCTTCACCAACATTTGTTTTGTTTTTCTTTATAACAGTCATTCTAACTGGAATGCTGGGGTATCTCATTGTAGTTTGCATTATTTTGATATATAATGACATTAAACATTTTTTGCAACTTTTTTGATTGTTTGCTGATTGCTTCTCTTATTTTCTCTTTTAATTTTGAACAGGCTACTACTTAGGAGAGTTAGTCATACTAAGTCAAAAGCAGTTTTGCCAAGCATGGTGGCCCATACCTATAATTTCAGCACTGGGAAGACCAAGGCAAGCAAATCAAAAGTTTGAAAGGCAACCTGTGGTATATAGTAAGACTGCCTCAAAACAACTACAAAAAGCAAAGCTTCTAAGAATCTTGCTAGAGATTTGGATATCCATGTCTGAAATCAAATTGCTCACTCCTAAATAAGAAATGCATCCTGCACTCGGTTGTATGAGGTCTCCAGTGCTATTCACTGCAACATCTTACAAGAAAGCAACCAGAGCCTGCTGATTTGATCTCAGTGGGAACAGCACCAACAAGGCCGCACTCTCTGCTCTCCAGCAAAACACCAATAAATTAAATGCAAACACTCAGACTCAGTAGTCTCTCTTCTGGGCTCTGCAAGGGTGAGCCACTTGCTTGGCAATGAGCCTGTAACCTCATAGTGTGCGTTCCTGGTTTGTACTATTTACCAGTCAAATGCAGGTTCCTCAGGTACTCTGTTTCTGTCACAAGATGTAACAATGGAGTGTGCAGTGTGCCCCATGTGGTCTATGAATCTCTAAGGGTTAAGTCAACAACTTGACAGGATCTAAAGTCACATAAGAGAAGAGCCTCTGAGCACACCTGTGAGAAGTTATCAAAAGTAGATTAGTCCCCACGCATGCCGGTGGGGAGATTCTTAATTGGTATTACTTAGACAGCGAGACCCACCTTGACTGTGGGGGGCACCGTTCCCCAGGTTGGACTTTTGGAGTGAACAAAAAGATGGTAAGCTGAGCTCGGTGTTCATCTTCTTCTGCTTCCTGACTTTGGAGATAATGTGACTAGCCTCCTCCAGTTCCTCCCACCATGACTAGCAGCCATGATGAACTGTGTCCTCAAACTGTGAGGGAGATAAACATTCCCTCTCAGAAGTTGATTTTGTCCAGAGTATTTTATCACAGCCCCGGGAAAGCAAATGAATACAGTGTTCCATACAGGGAGCAGAGCAGTGCTGAACCTTACACCAGCAAGAATTTGACTGCACTTTGGTACCCAACCTTGAGCAATTATTCTCCTTCACTCATTAGTATGCAGCTGGCCAATAGATATTGCAAACAGCAAAGGTCAAATTATGATTTTTACATAAGATCTTCAGACTAACAAGTCATCCTTCTGGTTGGTGCTTTCAAACTGTCTCTTATACACATCTAGATGTGTATAAGAGACAGGGCCAATAGATATTGCAAACAGCAAAGGTCAAATTATGATTTTTACATAAGATCTTCAGACTAACAAGTCATCCTTCTGGTTGGTGCTTTCAAAATCAGGCATATATAGGATTTCTTTCTCAAATTTTTCCCCACCAAATTTAATTGGTATGTCCTTTTTTTTTTTTTTTCCAAAGCCAATTATATGAAGAGAATCTTTTCTGTCTATACTCAAGGTAGCTAGGTTGGGTTTGCTGCTGTTGGGCCGTCAGGCCAAGGACTTTAGTAACTCATCCTTCATCTCAGACCCCAGAAGTGGGGATGGCAGAGAAGCTCAGCCATGGAGGAGAGGACAGGGGTGTTTCTCAGATCCTTTGTCCGTGCTGGATGAGTCTGAAACCCATAAGGAACAGAGCAACAGTTGAAGTAGGCAAGACCTTTGTAAGACAGGGACTTAGCCACCTCTGAAAGGAAGGCTATGCACAAGGGCACCAGGCTCCATGGCCTGTCCTGCCAGCTTGCAGCATTTTCTTCTCATTAATCTTAACACTGACTGGTGTGGTGACAGAAAAGGCCAACTCTGCTGACATTTTCAAGGAATCCTAAACACGCAGACAGTAATGGATGCTGGGGAAGCAGAGCCCAGCTCATCTTGGGAAGCCAATATGACTCTCTTTCATCTCCCTCGTTGCTGCCCTGCCAAGCACCTTCACATAGCTCCCTGAATATCAAGCAGGCTACAAGGGGCTGAGGACATGTTGGTATACATAGCATGTGGGCGCAGCTCATCACATTCATGTTTAAAGAAATGCAAGTTTTAATGGACAATTTTGAGATCTCTGTGGTTAGAAGCAGAGTCACCATCATCCATCTATTTAAGCTATGCATACAAAAGATGGACTTATTTTGGTTGTTTTATGAAACTCAGGCTCAGAATCTGAGCACTTTTAGTTGTTTCAATCAAGACAAGAAACAGGCTCTTCAAAACCTAAGCCCCGTGTATTTTCTTATGAAAATTTTGGTTTTTATTTACATGCCATCTTAAAATGACCAGTAAAGATTGCACATTTACGTTGTATGAGGCAATGATTTGGTAAATATGTATATTGTGAAATAGCTGAAACCAGAAATTTACCAAATATATTACTTCACCTTATTTTTTCAATACAGAGAAAACTGAAAACCAATCAACTCTCATAATACATCTCTATGAATTTTTAAAACTTTTGTTGTGAGATAAGTATAAAATGTGTTAGATATCATGTTACATCTTCAAACCAAGCACATTTTAGTGATGTTCCTCCCCATTCCTCCCCACATCCCTGCTACTCCATCTCCCTTGTAGCCCCACCCAGGTCTTTTTTACTCTCATTCCCAGAGCATCCTTTTTGCCATCCCCATCCTTTCTCATCTATCTATTACTGCCTTTTCTTGGTCTTCTTTACCCATGCTTGCACATGCTTGTATGTAAACCTGTAGACATTACAGACCAGGTTCCACATACGAGGGAGCACATGTGTGCTTTGTCTTTCTGGGTTGCCCTGCTATTTCACACTGGTTTTCCATTAGTTGCTCCTTTGTGTTACAACATATTATCTGTTTTTTAACTGCTTGCAGTACCAAGCCTCTGATGTATGAGTAATGTAGGAGGCATTTAAACCAGACTATCATGTAGTTTTCCTCCTTCCTCAAGCCTGTAGGTTTGAGGGGTTTTTTTTCTCCCTTTTCATACTAAAAATTCATTAAAAAAGTTGTTCAACCAGAATGTATTAAATGCCTCTAACCTGCAGAACCCCCTGGTGCTCTGAGATCAGAGGTGGGAGATTTAGATAAAGTTGGAACGTGTGCTTGGGGAAGATGTGGAATTCACTGGGGAGGATGCTGGCACCAGGCCCCGTGCTCACAGCCACTCGGCTAGATCCGTTTGACCATGTGTAAAATGAGAATAAGATCTTTCTCAAACAGAAACATGGCAGTCAATGGGAAACTCAGGCTCTGAAACACACAGAACAAAATTTAGAGCCCAGCAAGCCACTCTTTTATGTTTCCACTTGAACCTCTCAGTAATTTTAATTTTTGAAAATAACAGTTCCTCCCAGACATAAATAACCAAGGGAAGGTTAAAAACACAAGGGTTTGACCCTATATTTGAGAGGAGAGATGATGTGCCACCCTGCCCTGCCCTTCTGAGCAGCAGGATAGCATTCACAGTGGGGGCTGAGGCTCAGGGGGTAGAGTGCTTTGTCTAGTGNGCATACAGCNCTCCTGGGGAGGCCCAGAATGAAATTAATTTGGCACAATGGTTTACAGCTGTAATCCCAGGACTCAGTAGGACAGGAAGATCAAAGGTTCAAGATAATTTTCAGCTACATAGAGTGCTCAAGGCCAGCCCCAGCTACATGAGACCATATTAAAAACCTATCTCAGAAAGCATCGTTTACTTACATGAAATTCCTACAGGGATGCTGGGACTCCATGAACACCAAAAAACGAAAGAAATGTAAAACATTTAAACCTTGATCCAGATTTTTTTTAACTCATTTTCTCACTTAGTTTGTATGTAAACACTTAATTAGATAAGAGTGATATTTGAAATATATATATATATATATATTTCCATTCACATTTGCATCTTATGTATTTAGTTCTATGTTCAGTTTAAAAACTGTCCAGAAGAGCACTGAGCCCACCTCCTTACTGAGTGCAACAGGCACCGCCTCAGCATCNAGCCTTCGCCCTCTCGGCTTTGCCATGGCTCTGCCTCCATGTGCTTTCTAGTCTTTAGCTTGATCAGCCCCTCCTCTGGCCATTTATAGAGAAATATTGCCAGTCCCTAACCCTTATGATGTTCTGGGACCTTAAGGCTTTGTTATACTACTTTCAGTCCTGTCGTGGAAGCAAAGGTCCATGTGTTGCTACTGCCCCGACATGGTGTATGAGGACACTGAGGCACCAGCACTGTGGTGACTTGTCAGCACTCCCTGAGGACCTCACACACACTCCGTGTTAAAGGTCTCGGTTCTCACATCCTTCTGGTGATACGAAGGAAGTAATGTCATCTTCATTCAACACACCAGAAAGCTAGAGCACGAAAAAAAGAAAAAGAAAAACGAAAAGAAAAAAAAATAGCCTTTTCAGCAATGCTTTCTGTAAAGTTGGCTGACTTAGCTCTGTAACTTCCTGCACCAGTGAACCAACATAAGATTTACACCAAGCCTCNCTTTACAATAGAAAATAAAAGCAGCTCAATATGAACACACATTCATGCCAGATTTGCAGTCTCTTCTGTCTAATTCTGAAAGTCAGGCTGTGGGTTCTGCAATGACATGGTTTTGCTTTTCTGTGTCTGACTCCTCACAATCCTGCTGTGTTTCTCAGGAAATGTGAGGGGAATGAGGTTTGAGTACTTTTCAAATTTATTTTCTACCTTGGACATTAGACGCAAGGGGCAGAAGAAGAATGTGAACGCCATCTTCAGTGTAAGGATGCTTCCACTTTCTCCTGTGACTGACAGTGCAGCTCCTGCTTCTCCAGACACAAGAGAAGCTGCACTGTCAGTCACAGCAGGCCCAGAGCTGATCGCCAAGGCCCCCTGAAGTGAGGCAAGGTAACCCCTCCCTCCAGGAGCTCCCTGTGAGGCCTGTGTCTTCCCTTCCCTCTGACACCATTTGCTGTGCTGCCCCAAGTGGCCAGCTAACCAGTTAAAGAAATGGAAGGTGTCTCCACGGTGGCCAGCTTGACCGCAGAGAGAGCTAAAGACAAGCTAGACTCCTTGCTGCCCTTTCAGAGAAAGGGGCCCAGGTCACACCTTTATACTCATCCATGTATCTCTGATACCACAAGGCACTTTTTACAAACTTCTTATCTGTCTGTATCCATTGACCAAAGTTAAGGCCTCATAACGACATTTTCACTTGATCATATTCATTCCTCTCTACTCTCTNCTGTCCCCCTCCCTTTCTTATGGATAATCCCCACCCTATCCTGAAATATGCCTCCTTTACATGCACATCATATCCACGTATTTATATTTACATAGGAATATGTACATATATAATCCCAGTTCTACTTATGAGAGAAAATGTGAGATGGATCTTCCTGAGTGTGCCTTATTGCCCTAATCATGATCTACAGTTTCATCCAGTTTCCTGCAAATGACACAATTTCACTCTTCTCTAGGGTTGAATAAAATTCCACCGTGTACATACAGCACATCCTCTTTTTCCATTGGTCTGTTGAAGGGCACCAAGGCTTCTTACCTGACTGTTTTGAACAGTACTACAAGAAGTGTGGGGGGTGTGCAGGTGATTTCAGTTTGCTCCACCTGGATTCTCACACACACTTCTCACTCTGAGACAGTAAGGCTCAAAGAGTGTCAGTTCCATGGAGCTGCAAGGTAGGGGTCAGGTCCACACTTCTGGCCGTTGTCATTTCTGCTTCAGAATCTGGAAGGGACAGGAGCAACGGTGAGTGGGTAAGTGGGCATGACAATGGCGTCACTATGATTGTNGTACTGGTGAACTCTCACAGATGATTTTGTTATACAACTCAATACTTCTAAAAGACCAGAGCAAAGGGTAAGATGGGTCCCAAATGGGCCCGTCTGAGGGAAAGGAAAGTAGCAGCCTGAGAACCAGGGATGGAGAAATGTTTCTAGCAAGTGGAGTCGCACAGAAGTCCTCAGCTCCATGTCTCTTCATTTCCTCACCCATCTCACTCTACAGAGACACCATCCTGTCCCACAGAGCTTGGCTGTCTCAGAAGGATGGTCCCAAGCTGCTGGTTTACAATAAGAAACAACCAGGTGGCTTGGCAGTGTCCTCCAGCAGGCCAGCAACAGATTTTCTGGCAGATCAGCAAAAATCATTCAGTGCTTCACTGCACATTGATGGCAGCAGTTGACGACGACCTAGTCGCAGTTTACTTTAGTTACTGAGGCTTCTACTAACACAGCCAGAGCTATTCACATTTATTCTGGAATAGAGATCATCAAATTAAGGTGAGCAGATCAAATGTGGCACACACAACATTTTAGTAAATAAAGTTTTATAAGCACACAGCTGTTTTGTGGCTCTCTTCACTCTGTGACAATCAAACCTGAGTAGTTGTTACTGGGGTGTAGCAGGTGTTAGGTCTCAAACCCTGGGCTAATGGGCTAAGGGAGGTGCCTATTTAACATATCAAAGCGGACCGGGCCTCCAGGTTCTCCCAGGATCTCTCATTCCCTACCTGTTANACAGTATGGCTGGCACATCCCGACCACTACCCTAAACTTCTCCAGCCCAGAGGCTGGGCTGCCCTTCATCCAGCTTCTCTTCCCTACATAATCCAGCCATTTTGGATTCTCTCTGTGTGTCTCTCTGTCTCTGTCTTTCTTTCACCCTGTTACCCTCCTGGCCTCTTGGCTCCTGGCTTGCCTCTCTCCCCTAGCCCCTCCCCCTTCCCCTGTCCCCTTTCTGTTTTCCTCCTTTCCACACATATCCCAGCTCAGGGTCATGTTCACTCTTGATCCTTCCAGAGGCCTCTGACTGTGCTCGTATCCACGACAAACCTTCTGCTCCACCATACCCAGGAGCAGTCATTGTTAGGTTTTTGCGGTGCTCTTACCCTGCAAGGAAAAGTCACAAAACACGGCAAACCCACTAACAAGAGTTTTTATTACAAGGATGGGAGACAGAGGGAGAGTGCACAGGAAGGCTTGCGAAAGACACGTGAGGAGAGAGCGGAGGGTACGTGGGACCTGCTTTTTAAAGACTGGCCTGCGCTTGCGTACTCAGGTCCACGTGGCTACTCCATGCATGTGCATACGGTGCATGGTCGCAAATGCGCTCAAATTACGAGACCGCACACACGGTGCAAGGATGCATGACCCGGAAGTGACCTCGGCCTGGAAGTGACCTGGGCAGAAATGACTGTTCTGTCAGAGCATGCACAGTCATGTGGGTGTGACTATCATTCATGGCCTCCTTTTTTATTTCCTTTTTTCATTTACCAGGAAGCCAGGTATATATATAATCCCAGTTCTACTTATGAGAGAAAATGTGAGATGGATCTTCCTGAGTGTGCCTTATTGCCCTAATCATGATCTACAGTTTCATCCAGTTTCCTGCAAATGACACAATTTCACTCTTCTCTAGGGTTGAATAAAATTCCACCGTGTTTGGAATTTTTTGGAATTTTTTGGAATTTTTGTTTGGAAGTTTGTTTTGTTAGTGAGACACTCTTTATCACTCTGACTACACACCTGACACAAACAAGTTGAGGGAATTGTTGATTTGGTCTCCTGGTCTGAGGGCCATAGTCTTTGGCCCCTGATAAGGCAGATCAGGCTGGATGAAGCAAGAGCATGAGGCAGAGGCTGCACAGCTCATAGTGGGCAGAAGTGAAGCCAGCATGTGCACTGTGGACTTCTCCTTTCTCCCCTTTCATTCTACCCAGGCCCCAGCCTGTAGAATGTGTTATTCACATTTAAGGTAGGTCTCCTTTGTCACTTATCTCTGAAAGTGTCTTCCTGACACACAAGGCACACCAGCACATTGTTATGCTCCTAGGTGCTTCGCAAGCTAGAAACATCATAGGTATTTGATACACTTCCAGGACAATCACTGTATTTTCACCTGTCCCTTCTGAGGGTCTCAATAACTGTGAAATTGTTTCTGTAAGTTGAGAGTAAAGTCATAGGTCAAGGAATTGACAGACCGATCGATTGCTAGGCAGTCCCGCTACCAGAAGTCAAATACGGCTTCGCTTTGCCTTTTGAGGCTGTGTCTGCTATGAGCTGTTCCAGGGACACAGTCATCATGTCACATTCATAACAGGAATAGTTCCCAAGGCCAAACTGTGGGTCTAAAAGTGTGCTGTGTAAAAAGCAACTTGTGTGTAATTTGGGGACCACCTTACCTGGGTAACCCTTCACTCTCCAACCTGGTTCATACCCCGGTTAGTCCCCTAACCCCACAGAGCAACTACAACTGCCTGAAATAATGTAAGGGATGAATTCCTCTCTTCTAGTAGTTAGCAAGCTCCTTGTAGGCAGAGCGTTTGTTCAGCTTACTTCAGTAGCCAGAGGTTGGAAGAGCTGCATTCCTCACACTTAAGGACAGAGTCCTACCCATGTTACTACTTTTATGTTAACTCACACAAGCTGGAGTCTTTTGGGAGCAGGGACTCTCAGCTGAGGAAATGACTCCCTNAGAGTTGCCTGTCAGCAAGTCTGTAGTGCATTTTCTTAATTAGTGATTGATTAACTTGGGCCTAAGGCACTGTGGTTGCTGCCACCTNGAGGCTGGTGGTCCTGCTCATTGTAAGAAAGTAGGCCAAACAAGCCATGAGGAGCATGCCTTTTTAAGCAGCACCTCTCCACAGCCTCTGCATCAGCTCCTGCCTCCAGGTTCCTGATTTGAGTTCCTGCCCTGACTTCCCTGGGTGATGGACTTTGGTGTGGCTGGCAGTGTAAGCCAAATACACCCTTTCCTCCAATGGTGNTCCCCAGCAATAGAAACACTAACTAAGACAAGTTTGTATCTTTTTGTCATAAAATATAACATCCTGATGGAGGGGTATGTGCAGCAAAAAATGCCTTTGCTCCTGTACCAAAAGTGGAAAAATTCCTNCCTAAACTTTGCAATCCAAAAACAAAGGTGTTCATTTGTTGCAATATAGTGTTTTGCAAATTGTCACGATCTCTCTTTGGGGTNNNNAGTTGGATAAACTGGATCGATGCCGGGGTTGTAGGGGCTGAGGAGGGAGGCACGACCAAAAAANGTTGTAATTACTTGCCACCAACATCAACTGAACAATTTCTCAATAGGCTCTTCCAAGCGCTCATGGGTTGCTGCATCCTGCCCCCTACTGGTCGAGAGAACTAATGACATGCAGTGATGAGCAAAATTACCTCTTACATTTTTAAAAAATCTGAAACAGTATTTCTATTTCATAGAGCAAATTTCATACTCTAACTGCTTTCCATATCCCTTTTTCTTTCTACTTTGAAAAGAAATTAACAGCAAGGAACAGGAGTGTAAGATGATTACCAGGGAAAATGAGGGCAAAAGACTAGCAGGGGATGTCAGAAATAAAAATAATCCTTAGTTTCTGTTGAGTTTCTTTAAAGTTTTTATTACATTTATTTAATTACACACAGAGACACACAGAAACATGAACACATACACAGAGGTCAGAGTACAACTTTCAAAAGTGGATTCTCCTTCCCTCCCCTAATTTGGGATTAAACTCAGGTCATCAGACTCAGTGCCACTCACCTTTCCCTCCTAAACCACCTTGCCATCCCTATAAACCTATTTTTAAAGTGTAAGTTTAAAATAATTAGCTCTCTAAATTCCCAGGACCTGGCATTCTCTCAAATAATCTACTGTAAAGGCTAAATTATACCTCTGAAAATTAAACCAGTGAAGGTTAGAAACAATACTTCCATTTCATTTTTATTAATTTATTTTGACTCAGTTTCTCTTAGTTCTTAATTCATATAGTAAACCCCAGGTATAATGTGATAGACATCGAAGGGACCTAGCCGGCCTGAGCATGGCAAACATGACTCTGGCAGGCCTTGCCCTTCCCCCATATTCCCTCTGCAAAAAACAAAAACCGTTAGATCACATTCCTAAACCTAGCCACCAAGGTCTTCTCCCTTATTTGGCCAATTCCTCCTCCTGAGGCTGGCTACCAAGGTCCAGTTATCAAAGTATTGAAGTCCAGCAATCAGAAGCCCCAATTTGGCTGCCCTAACTAACCTGTCCAATCAAAATGAAACTCCTCATTCTTACATAGGATTTCCACTTTTACCTTTATAAACTGCCATTTGCCTAGGGNCCACATCTGTCTTCTCTCTATCCAGAGGCAGTCCTTTGTCCTTCTGGAACAAATATCCCTCCCTTCTCCCTTATTCCTTCCCCCTTTTCCCTCTATCTCCTGTCTTTGTCTCTTATTCCCTACGCCCTTTCCCTCTGGGGCAAATAAATCTCCTCTGTGCTGAGAACTTAGTCTTGGGGCATCCTGAGCCAATGCCAGTCCCTTCAAACGTAATTGAATACAGTCATTGATTTNGAAAGTGCTTATCTTGTAATACATTAGATTTCTTTTACTGACAGAGGACTGATGAATTAAATCAGAGCCTGACTTTTTAATCTGAGCATATTTGTCCCTTTTGATTCTATGACTCACTCTAGAGAAAACCATATGTCCACGTGAACATAAGCAAACCGACCCTGCCTGTCAATTCATCCTACAAAACTTAGGTGGTTCTGTTAATAGGCACTGCATATCTTAAAGAACTGACTGAATGAGCTAGCTATGCACAGACTTCTGAAAACTCTTTCATAGTCTTGCTTGAAACATCTAAAATGTAGCAAGACAGTTGAGGAGAGGTGCCAGGTAAGGTATCTTTGGTGCCTTCAATCTACAACCCTATGAATCCCACAAGCCTCTAAATCCCAGGCTGATGCGGTTTTTACTCTAAAAGTATACAGGATGTTATGTATACAGGATGTTTACTGTATACAGGATGTTATCTTATGAAGAATGCATCGTTCCTTTAAGGAAACAGGAGCAAGTCTTTATTTCCATTTTTCAGTTGCATTATTCTGCCTTGTAAACATTTTTGTTGGAATACAGTCAAGAAAAAGTTGTATCTATTAGTGGGATCTTATTGAAGCCAAGGAAGAAATCATGTGGCTAGAAACATATACTCTAGAGGTAGATAGCCTGGATTTAGATTTCAACTCAATATATGACATGCCAAGCAAGCTATTTTACCACATTTGCTTTGGTTTCCTCATTTATAAAAGTTGATGTCATTACTACCTGCCTCACAGGGCAGTTATGGAAGTAAAAGAAGGCCACACATAAAGTACATTTTTAAAATAAACCCTTAAAATTGCCACATAGTAAAGAAACCAGACTTTTTAAACTTAGTAGTCATGAAAATAATGTATCCAGCAGTTCAAATAATCAATGCATTAGCATTGTAAATACTAGTAATGAACAAAATGACCANATTTTACATAAAGACATATATGAAGGGTTCTTGCTTGTGAACTTGGTTATGATAGACCCCAGACTCAGGGTACTACCTTCTCGGGAGGGTGCCCCAAGAACTCAGACTCCAGACTCCAGTTGATGCAAAAGCAAGAGGATGTATTCAGCAATTGTACAATTGGGCATCTCTACTCCACAGAGCAAGAGAAGC
>LZPO01044573.1:33738-46709 GCA_001675575.1 Neotoma lepida | reverse complement strand
TCTTCCGGTTGTAGCATGGCTGTTCTTTACAGCTAACCTCTACCTGTAAGTAAATATATACCATTTTTGCCTTTCTGGGTCTGCATTACCTCACTCAGAATGATCTTTTCTAGTTCGATCCATTTGCCAGTAAATTTTATGATGTCATTGTTTTAATAGATGAGTAATACTCAACTGTNTAAATGTATCACATTTTCTTTATCCATTCGTCAGGTTATTTCCAGTTTCTGGCTATTATGAATAAAGCTNCTATGAACATACTTGAGCAAGTGTCCTTGTGGTATGATGGCGCTTCCTTTGAGTATATGCCCAAGAGTAGTATAGCTGAGTCTTGAGGTAGATTGATTCCTAATTTTCTGAAAAACTGCCATATTGATTTCCAAAGTGGCTGAATAAGTTTGCACTCCTACCAGCAATGGAGGAGTGTTCCCCTTGATCCACAACCTCACCAGCATGAGCTGTGACTTGTGTTTTTTAGCTTAGCCATTCTGACAGGTATAAGATGTAATTGCAGAGTCATTTTATTTGCATTTTCGTAATGACTAAGGATGTTGAACATTTCTTTAAGTGTTTCTTGGCTATTTGAGATGTCTCTGCTGACAATTCTCTGTTTAGATCTGTAGCCCATTTTTTAATTGGATTATTTGGTTTAGTGACATCTAGTTCTTGAGTTCTTTATATATTTTGGAAATCAGCCCTCTGTCAGATGTGGGGTTGGTGAAGATCTTTTCCCATTTGTAGGCTGTCATTTTGTCCTTTTGATTGTGTCCTTTGCCTTACAGAAGCTTCTCAGTTTCATGAGGTCCCATTTATTAATTGTTGATCTTAGTGTCTGTGCTACTGGTGTTCTGCTCAGGAAGTTGTCACCTGCGCCAATGTGTACAACACTATTCCCCACTTTCTCTTCTGTCAGGTTTAGTGTAACTGGTTTTATGATTAGGTCTTTGATCCACTTGGACTTGAGTTTTTTTGCAGAGTGAAAGATATAAATCTTTTTGCATTCTTCTGTATGCTGACATCCAATTAGACCAGCACCATTTGTTGAAGATGCTTTCTTTTTCCATTGTGTATTTTTGGCTTCTTTATCAAAATTCAGGTGTATGTAGTTATGTTGATTTACATCTGGGTCTTCAATTTGGTTCTGCTGATCAACTTGTCTGTTTTTATGCCAATAGCATGTGGTTTTTATTACTATAGCTCTGTAGTACAACTTGGAATCAGGATGGTGATACCTCCAGAAGTTCTTTTATTATATAGTATTACATATACTCACAAATTTATTGATAACCTTCCAGGGGCTTGTTATATACACAATGTTGAATTTCTTTAAAAAAAAACAATTAACTAGTTCTAGCCAAGATTACAAATATGCAGTGTTTTAAAACATGAAAATAACAGTTATCGTCCACCACAACCCCATAAACCTTCAAAAAGAAACCCATGTCCATTGATGAGAATTACTGTGCTCAAGTAAAAGGGAAACATTTAAAACTTTAGAGAGTTGCTAGCCTTTGCAATTAAAGCTGATTCTTAGGTACCCTGAATGCCAATATAGTCAAGTGCTAATAACAGCAATAACTTGATGCAAAAAACCTCAAATTGTTAATCAGCCTATGTGCTTTCATTTAAAAACTTATATTTGTATATACATAGAAAAAATACAATAAAAGTGAACTTAGAAGTTAGTCTAAGCTACACTGTGTGTTTATATGACCAGTCTCTGAATGCATGACTGCAACAGAATGACTCTCCCATTCTAGAATCTTTGATACATAGGATGAAACATTTTTTTAGAAANAGCTAGGCTGGCAAGATGACTCAGCAAATAAAGATACTTGCCTCCAAGCCTGACAACCTGAGTTTTATCCCTGGGCTTCTCACTGTTTAAGGAGAGAACCAACTCCAACGAATTGTTCTTTNACCTCTATGAAAGCACAATGGCAATGATGGTATATGTACACAGAGTTAATAAATAGATAAATAAATAAAGATAGTTCTTTTAAAGTACAAATTACAGTTCTCCTGGTGTAGTAAATGGCATTAGGCTTTTGTAAATTATTTTTTTAAATTTTTATTTAAAAGTTTTTTTTCCATTTATATACCAACCACAATGTCCGCTCCCTCCCCTCCTTCTGCTCACCCCTCATCTTCCGCCCACCCAACACCCAATCCACTCCTCAGAGAGAGTATGCCCTCTCATGGGGAGTCAACAAAGTCTGGCATATCAAGCTGAGGCAGGAGTAAGCCCCTCCTCCTGTATCCAGGCAGAGCAAGATATTCTTCCATAGGGAATGGGCTCCAAAAAATCAGTTCATGCACCAGGGATAAACCCTGGGCCCACTGACAGTGGTCCCACATACTNCCCAAGCCACACAACTGTCACCCACATTCAGATGGCCTAGTTCGGTCCCATACAGGTTCCCCAGCTGTCAGTCCAGAGTCAGTGAGCCCCAACTAACTCAAGTCAGCTATCTCTGTGGTTTCCTCCATCATGATCTTGACCCCTTTGCTCATATAATCCCTCTTCCCTCTCTTCGACTGGACTCCAGGAGCTGTACCCAGTGCTTACTTGTGGATCCTTGCATCTGCTTCCATCAGTTACTGGATGAAGGTTCTGTGATGACAATTAGGGTAGTCATCAATATGATTACAGAGGAAGGCCAGTTCAGGGACCCTCTCCACTGTTGCTTAGAGTCTTAGTTGGGTTCATCCTTATGGGTTCCTGGGAATTTTCCTACCACCAGGTTTCTCCCTAATCCCATAATGGCTCCCTCTATCAAGATATGTCTTTCTCCCTCTCTGTCCCTCCCCCAACTTGACCATCCTGTTCCCTCATGTTCTCTTGCCACCTTCCCTTATCTCTGAAGGACCCTCACTTAAAAATAGGCCCCTCACTCAAAAATAATATTAAACTAACAGCCTCTGCTTGAACTAAAAAAATAGGCCTGAGTTCTAGGCTTCCTAGAAATGCTGACAGGGCCTCCAGGAATGAAACAGTACAAAGTCACAAAAGTCAGGATGCCTGGAGGGCTATCTGAAAGCAACTGATTAACCACAAAATGTCCCCACTCCAGAGATAGTCTATAGGAGAGGTCTTGTGACAAACAGCAGGTCAATCTTAAGGATGAAATATCTAGGTAACTCAGGAACTGTAGAAATTCCTAAGAGTAAGCTAGTAAAAAATGGACCCGTACTAACCCCCCTCNCCTTTGAGGAATCTTGTGATTTTTGCCTTTAAAAAGTTAAGCTTACAAAGAGATGGCANATCTCCTCCCTGTCTCACCTCAGGGCACTGGAATGAGATCTCCCTGCCCAGCTTGTATTTTGAGAGAATAAACCTTGCTGTTGCATTCTGGACATCCTCGGTCACCGATGGTCTTTTTGGGGGTCCTAATCTGGGCATAACATCTTGGGGGCTTCTCCAGGATCCCCCAAAACCCCTCCAGGAACCCTGAAAGTCCAGAGGTTTATTGATGTCTACCGGTAAGAGCGCTCCTTGTCTTGTCTGTGTCTGTGTCCTTGTTATTTTCATTATGGGTTGACCAATTTGTATTTGCAGGATCTCACTGGGACAGACATGTCCATACGGTGAACCTGGAGGGAACAAGAGACGTTTCAATCCCTAGTTTGGGCAAGGGACCCCCCAGTCCTGAGCCACTTGAGGGCACCTCTGAGGTGACCGTCTTGTTTCAGCAACCTCCTCCAGGCAGTGATCAGGAGCCTCTCTTGAGCCTCCGTTGGCCTGTGAGGAGTGTTTTTGGGTATCTTCCCCAGCCACAGGAGGAAGTGCCACCTTGTACTTTGTCCCGGGAAATTGTTAAGGTCTTTTCGTGTCTTATTGTGTTAGTTGTTACAATTGTCATGTTCACTCTCTTTTTCTTTGGTCTCTATCCTCGGCTTCAGCTTCCAACTATGGGTAATACCCCGTCTTCACCCCTAGACTTAACTCTTGCTCACTGGCAGGACGTCTAGGACACCGCCAGCAACAATGGTGTGAGTGTCAAGAAGAAGAAATGGGTCACTTTTTGTTCAGCTGAGTGGCCCACCTTCAATGTCGGATGGCCAGCAGGTGGGACCTTTGACACAGCGACCATTCACTGGGTGGAGGAGATTGTCCTCCACCCCCGTTCTGGCCATCCCGNCCAAGTTCCCTATATTGTTACTTGGGAGGGGCTGATAGATAGGGAGGAAGGGCCCCTCCCTTGGATTAAACCATTCTTGCTTCCACAGCAGACCCAAGGCACCCAGGTCCTGGCTGCCAAGCCCAGAGATTCCCCAGTGCCCCGAGAGACAAAGGAAAAAAAGGTCCGCCACCATATTCCAGGGAGGAACCTCTGAAGCAGAACTTTTTCCACCTCCCTATTCTCCCCATCCCCAGGTCCACCCTGTGGTGCCTGTGGAGGAAGTCCAGGAGCCCCAGCCATCAAGAGCAGAGAAAGAGCCAGCACAGTCCACCCACAGCAGGATGGGGGGGACCATCCAACCAGACACCACAGTANCCCTTCCCCTCAGACTGGCAGGCCCTCTGGATTACCTGGGGAACCAACCTTTTCACTATTGGCCCTTTGCCACTAGTGACCTATATAATTGGAAGGCCCAGAATGCGCTGTTCTCTAGGGACCCCCAAGACTTAACTAATCTATTAGAGACTGTTTTGTTCACCCACTCCCCCACGTGAGAAGATTGTCAGCAATTATTGGGGGTCCTGTTCACCACTGAGGAGAGAAATCGAATCCTGGAGAATGCCTGGAAGCTAGTCCCAGGGCCCACAGGCACCCNACTTGCTGACACACCCTGGCTGCCACCACATTCCCATCCACCCACCCTAATTGAGACTACAACATGGCAGAAGGTAAGGAGAGTCTCCGTCTTTACCACCAGGCTCTGTTGGCAGGCCTCAAGTCTGCTGCATGCAGACCTACTAATATGGCTAAAATTTATGATGTAAAACAGGGAGATGAGGAGAGTCCAGCCTCGTATTTGGAGAGGTTAATGGGGGCTTTCAGACAGTACTCCCCCTATGACCCAGAGTCTGAGGAGGCACAACAGGCCATTATCCTAGCTTATGTTAACCAGACAGCACCGGATATTAAGAGGAAATTATAGTCATTAGAAAGACTAGGAGAAAAGAGCTTAAGAGACTTAGTGGCAGTGGCAGAAAAGGTTTACAATAAGAGAGAGACAGAGGATGAAAAGAAAGAGAAAAGAGAAAGAGAATACCTAGAAAGAGAAGAGAAAAGAGACAAAAGACAAGAGAGGAACCTAACCAAGATATTGGATAGACAGCAAGCTCAGATGGAAAGAGTGCTCCTAGCCGCTGAGGCAGGAGGACACGAGAGAGGCCAACGATTTTGGCCTAAATTAAGAAGGAATCAGTGTGCATATTGTAAGAAAGAAGGACATTGGGCCAAAGAGTGCCCCAAGAATAAAAGCAGGAGAGAGACATCGGTAGGATTGGGAAAGAAACCAACCCCCATCCTTGCCACCATGGGAGAGGAAGATAGTGACTAGGGAGGACAGGGCTTGGCTCCCCTCCCCGAGCCTAGGGTAACTTTGAGAGTAGAGGGGAAACCTGTCCAGTTCACGGTAGACACAGGGGTGGAGAGCTCTGTACTCTTGGTACCCAGTGGCCCCTTGTCAAGAAAGCAAACTTGGGTGCAAGGTGCAACGGGCACTAAGCCTTATCAATGGACTACCCGAAGAATGGTGAACTTGGGAGTGGGACGTGTAACCCACTCATTTCTAGTCATTTCTGAGTGCCCATACCCTTGCTGGGGCGTGACTTGCTTGCAAAAATGAAGGCGCAGATTCACTTCACAGACACAGGTGCCCGAGTCAAACACCCTGATGGAAAGGCTACTGGAGTGTTTTTGACAATGCCTTTGGGGGNAAAATATCACCTCCATAAACAGAAGCCACCCCCTGTCCAATACATGGACATGCAAGCTTGGCTCCAAAGATTCCTGGCTGCATGGACCGAAACTGGGAATGGGGCTAGCCAAACACTGGCCTCCNGTTTATGTGGAACTCAAGGCTAATTNGGACCCAGTAAAAGTCCGCCAGTATCCCATGACCCTGGAGGCCAAGAGAGGAATCACCCCTCATGTAAGGCAACTTCTGCAAGAGGGAGTCTTACAGCCTGTCCAGTCTGCATGGAANACACCCCTCCTCCTGGTTAAGAAATGGCAGACAAATGACTACNGCCCAGTCCAGGATCTCCAGGAAGTTAACAAAAGGGTAATGGATATCCACCNCACTGTACCTAACNCTTACACTCTGTTAAGTATGCTCCCACCAGACAAGAGATGGTATACAGTTCTTGATCTAAAGGATGCTTTCTTTAGCCTTCCACTCACTCTGAACAGCCAGGGCTATTTCGTCTTCCAGTGGCATGATCCTGATATTGAAATAAGTGGACAACTGACTTGGACGAGACTGCCACAAGGACTTAAAAATTCACCCACCATATTTGATGAAGCCCTCCATGAGGACCTGAGTGAGTACCATTCCCAGCACCCACATGTTTCTCTCCTACAGTATGTGGATGATATACTAATAGCCACTAGGTCAAAGGAATAATGCCTCAGTGGGACCAAGGACCTTTTAAAGACACTGGGGACATTGGGCTATCGGGCCTCAGCAAAAAAGGCTCAGATCTGCAAGGAGCAGGTAACTTACCATGGATATGTATTAAAAGGGGTAAAAAGATGGCTGTCAGAAGCCAGAAAAGAAACAGTGTTAAAAATACCCATACCTAGGACAGTTAGACAAGTCAGAGAGTTCCTGGGCTCTGTGGGGTTTTGTAGACTCTGGATTCCAGGGTATACAGAATTCCAGGGCCCCCTTTATGAGGCCACAAAGGAACAGACTCTGACCTAGAATAAGAAAAAACAAACTGCCTTTGACATCATTAAGCAAAAATCACTAGAAGCCCCATCCCTGGGCCTCCCTGACATCAACAAGCCCTTCCTCCTCTATGTAGATGAAAGTAAGGGGGTGGCAAAAGGAGTGCTAACCCAGAATATTGGGCCCTGGAAGAGGCCGGTCGGTTGCCTACTTGTCAGAGAAATTGGACTCTGTGGCGGCGGGATGACCCCCATGCCTACGCATTATTGCAGCTGTGGCCTTACTAGTTAACGATGCCGATAAACTAACTTTGGGACAAAGCCTTGTAGTAGCCACCCCCCATGCCCTGGAACTGGTCCTAAAACAACCTCCTGACAGGTAGATAAGTAACGCTGGAGTTACCCACTACCAGGCTCTGCTCCTAAATCCAGGCAGAATAACGTTCCAGGTGCCTGCGGCCCTCAACCCAGCCACTGTTACTTGATCTGGATCTAGAAGCCCCTCTCCATGACTGTGCTGAGATCCTTTCCCAGGTGCATTGCATCCNGCCTGACTTCTGTGACACACCGTTGGCAGATGCAGAAGAGACTTGGTTCACAGATGGAAGCAGCTTTGTGCGAGATGGACACAGGTATGCCAGGGCTGNGGTAACCACCATTCAGGAGGTAGTTTGGGCAGAAGCCCTGCCCACTGGTACCTCAGCTCAGAGGGCTGAATTAATAGTGCTGACAAAAGCCTTATGCCTGGGCAAAGACAAAAAGATTAACGTCTATACGGATAGTAGGTATGCATTCACTACCCTACACATCCATGGGGTAATATATATGGAAAGGGGACTACTTACTGCTGAAGGAAAGACTATCAAAAATAAACAAGAAATACTGGACCTATTACAAGCACTTTGGCTCCCAAAGAAACTAGCAGTGACACATTGTCCAGGACACCAGAAGGGGATAGATGCAGTTTCAAGAGGGAACAACTTGGCAGATCAAAAAGCAAAGGTGGTAGCTATGCTTGGAGCAACAGTAGCCCTACCCATCCTGACTGATCCAGGCCCTCGCAGTCTACCCCTGCTGCCAAAATATAATTCAGATGAAGAGGCCTGGGCCGCTTGAGTAAAGGGAGCATACAAAAAAGATGGCTGGTAGCAGTTACCTACGGGAAAAGTACTGCTACCAAGACTGCTGGGAAAACATGTACTTAAGAGGATCCATCAGGCCTCCCACTTGGGAACCTGGAAACTAAGGGAACTAATTTCTGAGTCCCCATTGAAGATTCAACAGGCCAGTAACCTGTTGACAACATTGTGGCTGAATGTAAGGCTTGTCAGCTGGTAAACGTCTACANAGGAAAGGGAGAAAAGGGTGCCTGAATGAGAGGAACCCACCCAGGTGTGTANGGGGAGGTTGATTTCACAGAAGTCAAGCCAGGTAAATATGGATATAAGTACCTGTTGGTTTTCATAGATACTTTTTCAGGATGGACCAAAGCCTACCCCACCAAACATGAGACAGCCCATGTGGTGGCCAAGAAGATACTTGAAGAAATCCTCTCCAGGTTTGACTTCCCACACATGATCGGGTCAGACAATGGCCCTGCTTTTATTTCTCAGGTAAGTCAGGGAATAGCCACTGCACTGGGGACTAAATGGAAATTACATTTTGCATATTGACCCCAGAGCTCAGGACAGATCGAAAGAACAAACCGGACCCTAAAAGAGGCCCTTACCAAATTAGCCCTAGAGACTGGCGGTGACTGGGTGACCCTCCTTCCCTTTGCCCTATTCCATGTAAGAAATTCTTCCTATCAACTGGGAATGACACCCTTTGAAATAATGTATGGTTTGCCTCCACCTCTTGTACCTAGTCTACAGACTGAGTTAATCCTGCCATCGGAAGAGATAGACCTCCTAGAAAGCCTAAAAGCTTGGTCTTGGGTGCAGGGAGACATTTGGCCTCAGCTGCGAGCCCTGTACTCATCCTCCTCTTCCCCTGAGCCTCACAGTTTCAAACCTGGAGATTGGGTCCTGATCTGGAGACATCAATGCAAGTCCTTGGAGCCATGGTAGAAGGGACCCTACCTCATCATCTTGACCACCCCAACGGCTCTCAAAGTGGACAGCATCTCCATTGGATCCACCACTCCCACGTCCGACCCGTGGTGCCTGCAGCTGAAGAACATCNGGACAAGACCTGGAAAGTATCTAAACATCCTGCAGATCCCTTAAAGGTGAAGCTACATCGAGGACCTAGAAATGAAGCTTGCACCACTGACCTGGTGTCTTCTGATCCACCTGCTTGTCCTGCTTGGAGAGACGAAACTCCAAACCAACCCCTACAACNCCCAATAGGTAACTTGGGCAGTAATTAATGCCAGGAACAGACAGATCCTTAACAGCAACTCCCGAGTCACAGTTCCTGACATCTGGTGGCCTGAACTCTATTTCGATCTGTGTGACCTGGCCAGAGGCTCCTGGGATGTTGGAGACTGGATGCCCATGAAGGATGGCCAGAATGTGGGGGGCTAGAGGCTGCACCTTCCCTCACACTATGAACCCAACCGCTCCAGGGTGCTCCCATGTACTAAAAAGGGCTGCACTATGAGACACTTCCTTCTATGTATGTCCAAGGAGCAATAGGACTGCAAAAGAGGTAACCCAATGTGAGGGTGCGAGTGACTATTACTGTGTTACATGGGGATGTGAGCAGACCGGGACTGGTTCCTGGATAAGACAATAGGGTAGCATCCAGGTTCTACAAGTCCCTCAAGCTCNTCTGGCAAGAGACCCCATANGTGGCCGATGTTCCAACTATAGGTGTAACCCAGTCCGAGTGACTNTCACAGAGGAAGGAAAAAAGGCCATAAATTGGGACATGGGGAGTATGTGGGGACTCTGATTATTTATACCAGACAGGATATGATCAANNATTGCTTTTTTTCAATAAGGAGGACTGTACAACCCTCCCAAGAGCCACAAGTAGTGGGCCCCCTACAACCTAGGGTTTGTTCTGAGGTTATGGTGTCCCCAACTCAATCAGCCCCCAGACCACNGGCCACTTCAATGGCCCATAAGGAGAGACCCTCTCNGAGCTCTATGAACCACCCAGAGATGAAGGGCTNGCTCTATNGGCAGTACAGATGGCGTTCTTTGCCTTAAACTACTCTAGGCCAGATTTAACTGCCTCTTGCTGGCTGTGTTTGCATAGATGGCCCCCTTTCTTGGAAGCAATGGGGGTAATAGGACAATTTTGGGAAGAAACCAGCTCCACCAAATGTAGATGGGGTGATCCAGCTGTTAAGGACCCTACAAGACTATCTTTTCCATTAGTCATCACAAATATNATGTGTGTTATCCCAGAGGGGGTCCAGGATAGACAGTGGACTGGATGCTACAAGATAAATGCCTCCACCCCCTTATGGCTCAGACCAAAGGAGGCAGGAGTATATTGGCTCTGCTGCAAGACCAGACTGACACCCTGCATTGCCACTGAGCTTTTAATATTGTGGAATGATTCTTGTGCCATGNTATTAATGCTGCCCCACGTGTTGTATCATGATAGTGAAGAAGTAATAGCCCCGACTGGCCCTCAGACACAAAAGAGAACCCATGATAGCTCTGGCTGTGACAGCCTTGCTAGGACTGGGGGCCACTGGGGCTGGACTAGGGACCGTATCTATGGTATTACAGCAGAACAAATATCAAGAACTAAGACATATATAGACATAAATCTGGATAAATTAGAAACTTCCATGAGATACCTCCAAAAATTGCTTGATTCACTAGCTCAGGTAACATTGCAAAATTGAAGAGGGCTAGAATTGTTATTTTTACAACAAGGAGGACTATGCAAGGCTCTAGGGGAGGAATNCTGTTTTTATGTTGACCATTCAGGGGTGGTCACAAAGAACTTAGATGAAATCCGAAAAGAAATAGAAGATAGACAAAGGGACCAACAAGGTTCTTGGTATCAGGAATTATTCAATTGGTCTCCCTAGATGACCACCCTAATCTCCAGTCTCTTGGGGCCAATTATGATTCTCATAATCTTGTGCATCTTCGGACCATGCATTCTAAACCAGCTAGTGCAGTTTATGAAACAAATAGTGCAGTTTATGAAACAAAGGCTCAGTACTATCCAATTAATGGTACAAAGAGGGTATATGCCAGTAAATACTATAGAATCAACACAATACCCTCCTCCTGAAAACATTGCTCGGGAGTCTTATGAAATGCCTACTAGGGGCCCATGATTGAGCCCNACTAGGNCCAAAAGAAGGAGGGAATGAAGGACCCTCACTTAAAAATAGGCCCCTCACTCAAAAACAATATTAAACTAACAGCCTCTGCTTGAACTAAAAAAATAGGCCTGAGTTCTGAGCTTCCTAGAAATGCTGACAGGGCCTCCAGGAATGAAACAGCACAAAGTCACAAAAGTCAGGATGCCTGGAGGGCTATCTGAAAGCAACTGATTAACCACAGAATGTCCCAACTCCAGAGATAGTCTATAGGAGAGGTCTTGTGACAAACAGCAGGTCAAGCTTAAGGATGAAATAACTAGATAACTCAGGAACCGNAGAAATTCCTAAAAGTAGGCAGAGATAAGCCACAGGAACTGTAGAAATTCCTAAGAGTAAGCTAGTAAAAAATGGACCCATACTAACCCCTCTCNNCTTTGAGGAATCTTGTGATTTTTGCCTTTAAAAAGTTAAGCTCACAAAGAGAGGACAGATCTCCTCTCTGCCTTGCCTCAGGGCACTGTAACAANATCTCCCTGCCCAGCTTGTATTTTGAGAGAATAAACCTTGTTGTTGCATTCTGGACGTCCTTGGTCTCCGATGGTCTTTTTGGGGGTCCTAATCTGGGCATAACAATCTCCTCCCCCAATCCCTTCTCCATGCTCCTACATTTCTGATAGAGGGCTGATATCCAAAATATATAAAGAACTCTAGAAATAGATATCAAGAAAACAAGTAATCCAATTAAAAATGGGATACAGATCTAAACAGAGAATTTTCAATAGAGGAAACTCAAATGGCTGAGAAGCATATACCCAAAGGATGTTTCATCCTACTACAGAGAAATTTCCTCAACCGTGTTCATTGTTACTTTATTCATAATAGCCAGTAATTGGAAACATCAAAGATGTCCCTCAACAAAAGAATGACTAAAGAAAATGTGGTACATTTACACAATGGAGTACTACTCATCCACTAAAAATGAATTCATGAAATTCACAGGTAAATTGTTGTTTACTAGAATAAATCATCATGAGTGAGGTATCCCAGACTCAGGAAGACAATTATATATTCACTTATATGTGAATATTTACTGCTAGGTCAATGACAATCAATCTACAATCAGTAGAACTACAGAGCTTGGGTATAGAGTAAGGGACTAGTTTACAGGCAGATAGGTCTCCCTAGAAAAGGGAAATAGAATAGATAGTTATGAAAGGAAGAGGTNGGTGGGGATGATATGGGAGGATCAAGTTAGAGAGAGGACAATGAGGGAATGCCCTAAAATTAAGAGGAAATTAAAGGGCAGTATGGAAANCAAATACAACAGAAGCTTCCTATGATATATACATATATGAAGGAGATCTAAATGAAATCACCAAGTAATGAGGGAGACAGAATTCCAACCAGTCATCTCTTGTCACCCAACTAAGCTTCCAGTACTGGGATTGGGCTAAATGTAATTGAGTTGCTGGCCAAAGAGGTCCAATGGGAATCTCCAAACAACCCAGGATGTTGCCAAGGCTAAGGCTGCATTCCACAAACTGATGGCAAGGCTGCATTACTGAAGACAGCACCTATATAACTCATTGAGCATGGAAAAGTTGAGCTGGTGACTACATAGAGTCTTCACCCCTAGACTATAGCATCTTTGGTATAGAAAAGACTCTGCACATTACCAAAAGAGAAACATAAGCACAAATCTGGCCACAAGCACTTGATCTACAATGGTATTTCCCCTCCAAAATACTCTAGTGCAGTGGTGGCACAAAGNAGCTACCAACCAATATCTGATTTGACTTAAGGCCTACTAAATGAGCTTAAACCCATATACAACACTGCTTGGATGACCAACAACCTGAGACTAAATAGCCCAGGAACCTAGTGCA
>LZPO01044573.1:21975-33718 GCA_001675575.1 Neotoma lepida | reverse complement strand
TAGCAAAGTAGTGATAAAATGATTGATTCCTATTGACATTCTGCTAGACTCAGATTAGTTCCTTGCTCAGCCTTCATCAAAGAAGTATTTTACTGCAGCAGATGGGAACTGATAGGAACTAATACAGAGACCCAGAGCCAAACATTGTGCAGAGAGTGGGAGACCTTAGAATTCCCAGCCTAAGAGAGATGTCTTCATTAAATCCCTCCCCTCAGGAACCTCTTGGAAAGAGGAGGCAGAAAAAGTGTAAGAGCTATAGTGGATGCATGACATCAAGAAAATAAGGCCCTGTAAATCAACATGAACAAAGCTCATATGAACTCACAGAGACTGAGGCAGCATGTACAGGGCTGGCATGGGTTGCATCAGATCTTCTACATATATATTATGGTTTCCAGTTTGGTGTTTGTTTTTTTGTGTGTGTGAATTTTCTGAGTGTACAAACTTGTTCTTTCTCTTGGGCTCTTTTACTTCTGTTTGCTTGTTTTGTCCAATTCCTCTTTGTTAATTTTTGTTTTATCATATTATATTATGTTATATTACATTAGAAGTCTGTTTTCTAATAAGACACAGAAAGGGAGTAGATCTGGACAGGAGAGGAGGTGGTGAAGAACTGGGAGGAGTAGAAGGAGGGGAAACAAAAAANTATTAAAATAAGTAAAAACGTCCACTGGGTCTCTATACTATAGCAATATAAAAATTAAAATCCAACATGGTAAAAGTGGTACCATTTACGATATATTCCAACATGATACACTTTAATAAAGTACAAACTCTAATGTTTAAAAATACTAAACACCTACACACAAACTTTCGAGGAAGACACAATTGAATGAAAGATGTCATCTTTGGCTTGTTCTTCTAACACTTCTCAGCAAGTCCTCCTACAGATGGAATGTAATGCTTTCCAAACTTCTGGCTTTGGGCATGGAGAGATGACTTCATGGAAAAGAGCACTTGCTTTTAACCAAACTTTGGTTCCCAGCAACTTCATTCTAAAACTCTAGCTTCTAGGAGACCTAAACCTCTGGGAGAAACTCATGTTTATGTGCGCGCGCGCGCACACACACACACACACACACACACACACACACACACACACACATTTGCAAATTCCTGCTTTTGAAAACTAAACATCAGGCCAGTATGGTGGCAATTATAATAGTCAGAAGGTAAAGGCAAAAGGATCAGAAGTTTGGTGGCAGCCTCTGCTGAATAAGTTTGAGACCAGCTGAGCTATGGGAGAGCCTATTTCAAAATGAAAACAGGGATCAATAAATTGACCCTGAAATTTATGTAAAAACATAGAAGGAATTTAAATGGCCAGGTTAAGTCATGAGGTCAGCTCAGGGACTTCAGTGTCTTCCTCAGTCATCACTATTTCTAGTCGTAGATGTACTCTATGATCCCAGTGCCATGGGTGAGGCCTTCTCAGAGATCCTCCCTCTGTTTAAANTGTAATTCTGGGCCCAGGAGGGTCCATCTTCCAAGAGATAAGTCAACATCTGTCCCATTCCTCAGCTATGTGTCCCAGGATGTCACCACTGGCTGCAGCTCCCCACCCTACACATATATAAACTTCTGTTCCATCACTAAGAATGGAAAGAAACATGCCTGTGGAATATCACACCCTTTTAATAGAGGCCCTGTTTGCTTCAGCATGTCAAGTATCAGGATGCNCATTTTCTTGGGACTTTTGCCAGTATTTTTATTTATGGAGAAGAGTGAGCTCATAAGCAGATCCAGAAATCTTTGTTTCTGACTCTATCCATGTCTAATAATAACAACCCATCTGATACGTATAGAGATTTTTTTCATTCTTTTTCTTTTTAAAAACTGTTGGCATTTTAAAAATGCTATTACATCATCTCCTGGCATCCATTGCTTTTGGCAAGAGACCAGATCTCATTTTTGTTCTTCTACACGCATTGGTGACTTTTTCATCTGGCTAGTTTTAAGATTCATCTCTGAATTCCTTACAGCAGTATGATGAGGATGTACCTACCAATGGCTTTCTTTGTATTTTCTGAATACATGCAGGACATAAGACTTAATACAGTGTTTTTCAACCTTCTTAATGCCACAATCCTTTAATAAGGTTCCTCATCTGTAAGAAAAAGTTTTTCTGTGTCCCACTCAAGCTGCCGCGGCTGCTCAGATCCAAGTAAACACACAGAGGCTTATATCATTTACAAACTTATGGCCTAATGGCTCAGGTTTCTCATTAGCTAGCTTTTACATCTTAAATTAACCCATTTTTATAAATCTATACTTGCCACGCTGCTTGTGGCTTACCAGTACCTTTACATCTTGCTTCTCCTGGTGGTGGCTAGCAGTGTCTGCTCAGCTCTGCTTTTTACTTCTTCTCTCTCTAGCTAGAATGTCTCGCCTAACCTTATTCTGCCTCACCATTGGCNAACAGTTTTATTTATCAACCACTCAGAACAACACTCATTCAGNGCATACAGAAAGGCATCCCCATTATTTCCCCTTTTCTTTCTATTTAAAAGGAAGGTTTTATCATAATTAAGGAAAACTATAACTATCTACATCAAAGACCTCAGAAGGATATAATACTACCTAAGTAAACAGGAAGAGCATTGTAAGCAACGTCCAAAAATCTAGAATGACAGAGACAGCTGCTGTCTGCCTGGACAGTCACCCAAAGTTTCTCTATATCGTTGGGGCATCCATCTTTAGGCTATAGGTCCTGAGTTTCTCAGTCATTTTTCTCTGTGTCCTGTAGAATGTCTGGCAGTTTCCTCTGTGAAGCAGGAACCTAAAGGAGCATCTCATCTTGCAAAGTTCAGTGGTCACCCTTCTATGGTCCTGCATGTCTAGTCAATACAACATTTTTTCAAGCAGTCCAGGCAAGAACAATTTCTTGCTCAGATGGCTATTTTTGCCAAGAAGATAAACTCCATATGGAGTGTTTTCAATGCCCATCTTTCTCTTTGAAGTAAATTGGTGCTGCCAGGAGAAGACATGTCTCACTGTCCAGAAAGTTTAAGTTTTTAAAACATTTTAAACACCATATTCTGTAGGTCTTTAAGTGTTTGAAGATTACCTATCTAATTGAAATTTATCTATGTATATTTAGAAAACTTAACTAACATGACTATAAGTTTGACTATCATAGAAGACTAATTATAAATCTGTATTTGTTGATTATCCATTACAATTTAAATGAATTAAATAAACATAATACCTTAAATAAGAGTAGAAATATATATACACTATAACAAAATTAACTTTAAATTTCTATCAATAAACTAAAATCTATACAAATGTAAAACATTTTAAAGTTTTTTAAAAGTTTTTTAAAAGTAGGTTCAACAATCCACCTTTTTATTCTATCATATCTATATCTTATATTTCCATATCATATCCCCATTTCTTCTTTTAGAAAGAGATTGACTATGACCAATAACAATTTGTAACCAACAATCTAAACAAAGACAAACATCCATAGTCCATTTTTTGGGAATGTGGATGTAGTTTTTTAGGCTACTTCCCACTGATAGGGNGTGCTGTATTTGTTGGTAGTCTTATAGGGGTCTTGAGAAAATTTTAGATAATGGTCAAGTCCTGGGAAGACCGGCTATAACCTTTGTTGATAGGTACCATCTGTTAAGGTTCAGAAGGTCTGGCTTGATCAAATCTGTTCCATCTTAACCTAGCACAAATCCATAGCCTCTTGTTTTCTATGGAAACAAAAGTGGAGTTTTCTTTTCAAAGCAAAGTATCCTTAGACATAAATTTTGAAATTGAGATACCATTAAAATGTATATATTGATTTAATTCAGAAGCTTTTATAATCAAATGTCTCTCTGTAATTGAAAATCCCAAGGACAACACAATCCAGATTCTCTGTGTAATATCCATTGTTACATGGCTTATTATATTACTTTTATTGTCTCTTTAAAGACTTTATTTTTTAAAACTATCTTTTTTTATATAACTGCATATATATATTTAAGCCTATGTACATTTTTTTAACAAAATGTAAACCATTTAGAGGTTTATTTAATCTGAACCTGTCTTATTTTGAATCTATAATCCTTTTTTAGCCAGGAAAGTTTTTAAACTGCTAAACTTTGTGGCTAAGACCAGCAGCCTTGGCTGCTGACTCTGCCTACCTCAGCTTTTCAAGATGGCGGGGGTACCCAGGAGAGTCACACTTACCCACCAACTCTGGCATCCATATTGCCATCAGGGTAGTGTGCAGCTGGACCATAAACCCTTTTTGTCTGTAAGAGTGAAAGTTAAATCCACCATGTAGTGCACTGCGCAGCTTGCAGACGCCACTGTGTACAGCAGCAGGAATCTGCCATGTTGCTTAGCTCAAGCCTGCACACTGTGAGCCTGCCATGGTGTAGCTCAAGTCCACATGCCATGGTGTCTCTGCACCCTGGCCTCCTCTATATCTCGGCCCACAGGAGACATGAAGTAGAAAGCTGTTCTTAGCTCCGTTTTAGAGGTTTTTTTTAAGTTCTCTCAAGTTTTAGGTGGAAAGTCTTGCCCCACGTTGTGTGCCATTGGTAAGAAAAAGTTTTTCTGTGTCCCACCTGAGCTCCCGTGGACGCTCAGACCCAAGTAAACACACAGAGGCTTATATCATTTACAAATTTATGGCCTAATGGCTCAGGCTTCTCATTAGCTAGCTTTTACATCTTAAATTAACCCATTTTTATAAATCTATACTTGCCACATGGTTCATGGCTTACCAGTACCTTTACATCTTGCTTCTCCTGGCAGTGGCTAGCAGTGTCTGCTCAGCTCTGCTTTTTACTTCCTCTCTCTCTAGCTAGAATGTCCCGCCTAATCTTATTCTGTCTCACCATTGGCCAACAGCTTTATTTATCAACCAATCAGAGCAACACACATCNACAACATACCAAAAGACATCCCCATCCCTCATGTTATGGTGACCCCCAACCATAAAATTATCTCTGTTGCTACTTCATAACTAATTTTGTGACTGTGTGAAATGTAAATATTTTTGGAGATAGAAGTTTGCCAAAGGGGTTGAGACCCACAGGTTAAGAACCACTGACTTAGTATCAGTTGTCAACTTGACTGGATCTAGAGTCAACTAAAAGACAAACACCTGGGCAATCCTGAGAGGGGTTTTCTTGATCCAGTTATGTGACGTGGAAAGAAGATGTGAGCAGTATATTCCTGGGGACCTCCAGATGAAAAACAGAAGAAAGAAGCATGTCATTGCTGCTTCCCTTCAATCTCACTATCATGCTTATCCCTGTTGCTGCCATGGCTGTATTCCTTTGCTGATACTGGGAATCAGCTCTAGGTTTCCAGCATACATTGTAGACCAACAGCTCTTGGGGAGTTCTCCAGGCTTCCAGTACCACACTGAGACTACTGAGTTCTTGACCAGATCTTAGTGTTTAAGTCACTAATACATTTATTAATTTTATCAGTTCTGTTCCACTANAGAACCCTGCCTGAAAAACATTCATAGCATATTTCTTTTGAAATTAAAGCTGGACATTTTAATCAAAGGTTTTTTTTCAAATATTCTACTATTTTTTATTTCTTCTTTTCTTTGATGCCCCACTTATATTAATGGTAAAATGATCGCTATTATCTGTGAAAACTATGTTCTCACCTTTCAGTTTTTACTCTCTTTGACTCCTATTAGCTTGACTGACTGATCCCTTTTCAATGTCTATGATGATTTTGGAATGGGATTGCTGTTATAATTCCTGCCCTGAAAGTGCTGTATCAAAAATACTATTTTTGGCTTTGGACTCCATTTGGTCCTTTTAAAGACTTCAAATAATATCTTAAAATTCTCTGCCTCTTCACACACCACATTCTTACTTTTCTGTAGGTCTCTATTGTATCTAGCATGTTATTATGTATATTATGTTATTACATGTGTCATTGTGACTTTTAAAATTCTTATTTAATAACCCCCATCTCTATCATCTNTGTATTTGTATTTTAAGACAAATTTATGGCCTTAACTGTAAGTTATTTTGCTGTTTTGAATGTCCTTTAATATTTTAGTTATGTTTTGGATATTTTGTTGACAAAATGTGTGTGTGTGTGTGTGTGTGTGTGTGTGTGTGTGTTGTTTGATTCTTTTCTAAAATATAAAAACAATTTATGACCTGGAAAGAAGGCTCAATCACTAACATGCTTTCCATTTAAGCACAAGAACCTGAGTCTGAGCTCCAGCACCCTGCCACAAAAATCAGGAGAGGTGGCAAGTAATTTCTATCCACCCATTGGGGATAGAGTTTCTGAGACTCAGTGGCTGGTAGATCTGGCTTAATTGGTGACCTTCAAGCCACACAGAAACCCCAACTCATAAAAACCAAAATGGATGCCCTGAACCATATCACTGAGTTTGGCCTCTGGTCTCCCTACACAATGTGCACACAAAAATACATAAAACATGTCAAAAATACTATTTAAAAAAACACAAAATAACACTGTGCTGTGTCAGTGTTTGATTAGGGTGATTATAGCCAGGAGGGCAGGCTGGCCTGGACACTGTGTCTGTCACTCCTCTATGACAACCTTGAAGTTAGAACATCATGAATTTATGTGAGCTCTCTCTTCTCTGAAGACCTACTTCTTCTGGCACAGAATCTATGCTCATCTACAGCTGAACTGAGAGGGGGTTATCAACTAGATAAGATTTATTTACTTGATGACTTCTAACGGTTTGAAGTGGAGTGAGTCCTCCCCCTACATTCAGATCCTGTGACAAATCACAAGACCAAGAGACATCTAAGCTGCAGGTGTAAGGAAATATGAGGNCACAGGACTGCAGGAATGCAGATTACAAGGTGGCAGATACGGATGGGGACTCTGCATTTCTTCTTGCTCTCTAACTTCTTCTCCAGTTCTATTTCTCATCAGATCCTCTTGTCAGGGAATTAGTTGACAGAGCCATCTTTGGAGGACTCTGTGGGTTCAAATCCAGGCTGCCTGGGTCATTTGAAATGTGACTGCTTTCTCCTTGGTCAAGCTATTAACTGCATAGGCACTACCCTCTACAAGCCCTGCCATCACCCTCCACATTCATTCCCAAATAGGAAAAGATCAGCTGTCCCTCACTCATGCAGGAGACCCATCCATCTAGACCTTAGATCTTTTAGGGCTCTCTTTCTTTTCACAGCTCTTCATTAACTTTAAAGAATTTTAACTATTTTTGTTGTTGGTGTTGAGTTGTTACCTAGTGACTTCTTGTTTCAGCTATGACTCATAAATAGAGTATCTTTACTCAGCACACACAAATGCTTTTGTGAAAGGATTGGCCATGTAATAAAATTCCTACAAGTTAATTTAAAAGCAACAACAAACTATAACAATTAGTATACTATTTTTCTTTTTTAGCTATTAATATTAGGAAAAATGATTTCTTTAACTTCAGATGCCAGAGGTAATCATTATTTATATCTTGACAGATATAATTAAAGATATTTTATCATTGGAAGTTTGCTACATTCATAGTCATGGTGATATGCATGCCTGTATTTTCATTTTAAAAATAGAGTAAAATATCCCATGCTACTTTGCAATGTGTTTTCCAAACAAAATACATGAAAATTTATTCTTTGTCATTGTTCTGGAGAATACTTTTCCATGGCAAACTTTATTTTTACTAACAGTCCCACACTGATAGCCATTTAGGTTGCTTCCATGTTTGGTACACTAATGATCCATTCTTTGCTCATTCCCCAATACATTACTTCTGCATTCAGAGTCATTTTCTGGCAGAATCATGTCTGTTCAATCATTTATTGCTGCAATTGTTTGTACAGAGATACAATGACTAGGGAATGAAGTTGGCTGGCCTGAGGTGGCACAGGTGGTAGGGAGCTCAAGTAACTCACCAGTAAGCCCCTAGTAAGTAAAGAAGTCACCTTAGATTTTTAGTTGATTCCGTGACCTCTGGAAATTCCTGTTTTTAAAATGCACCTGCCAGGCCTGAATGGCGTGGGGATGTCTGAGCAAGGTAAAAAGTTGAAAGTTCCCTCCCTCTGGCCTCAGTGCTGCATGCAGAATGTCCATTATGATTGACATTTCATAAGCAGGTGAAGTGATTACAGAAGATAGTGGCTGGGAAGATGGCTCTGTGGGGAAAATGTATATTGTGCAAGCAGGAGGGCCTGAGTTTGGATCCTCACAAGCCACATAAAAGGCCAGGTGCTTTGGCACACATCTACAACCCCAGTCTGGGGAGGTGGAGATAGGAGGATGCCTGAGCTTACCAGCCCCCTGAGACCACAGAGCTTCAGGTTCAGTGAGAAATCTTGTCTCAGAAAACAAGGTAGAGAATGACAAAGGAAGACTTCTATGATCTCATAGGCAACAGCACTGCACACACAGCACTGCACACACAGATGTACACACATAAGACATACTCACCCCCCCACATACAAGTGCACACACACACACACACACATACGAGAGAGAGAGAGAGAGAGAGAGAGAGAGAGAGAGAGAGAAAGGTGAAAGACCTACCAAGACTCTTTAGTAAGAACAAGAGAAGAAAGAATACTAAAGCCCAGTCTGTCACTTCCATCAAATGCAAATCTAAACACAGGTAAATGCCACAACACCCTCCCCAGCCCCCACTGTCTCATTCTATGTACAGAAACACAGTAACTATGCCCCTGAGACTGGCCGTGCTATTACTGATCTTATCAGTACATAGAGAATAAATAAGTAAACCATCTGTAACCATAGAAATAAAGACTGACACTTGAGTTAATCTGTTCCTTCTATGTAAGGCTCAGCATTTCCTATTGTCACAGGAAGGGCTCCCTCTCTGTTCCACCTCTCCTCACCAACCTAATTGCCTGTAACTCCAAGTACAATAGTTGTAATGAAGCTAGATTGCAGTGTTTCCTTTGAGAGTCCTGCTTACAGTGTCTGTGGAGCTCTATCAGACAGCTCTGTCACTTTTGTTTGCTAAGTCCTGATGTGAGTTTGGTGATAACCCGTACTTGCAAAATTGATCACAAAATTCAAAAGAAAAACATGTAAACATATTACTCAGTAATACTCCTATAGACCAGCTGTTTGATTTCTTCTTCATATTGGACTTTTTATTTATACAGTTATAGAAGAAATGGAATAGGCAAGGTTAATTTTTAGTAGATATCTTGGGATCTTTTCTGATATAACATATTGAACAAGAGAAAGGGATAACACTCCTAGCCATTGTCTAAGGCATTGTGAGGTTATCAGGTTACTGGAGACCTCTGCCAAGAAATTTCCATAAACAAGTCAGTTTCTAAGGTCCTCACTAAGACTTTCTTATTTCCTTATATTTTATCTTTAATTCTTATTATTTTATTTTTGTATAATCATTGTTTATTCCACTGGGCTTCATATGAAGATTTTATTTTAAATTACAGAATACTAAGTGTTGCAGAACTTCCTTAATTCAAATGCTCATTTATTTAACAGATCAACCAGTAAACAGAAGGATGAGAGAAAGAGAGGGAGGGAGGGAGAGAGGGACAGAGGGACAGACAGACAGAGACAGAGAGGGGAAAAAGTGGACTGTAGCATCTCATTATAATTGTCACCCACAATTATAACAGGATGCTGGTGTCTGTCACAAACCATACCCACAGTTGTATTTATGATCTAGAATCTGTAAATGTAAGCAGTAGAGCTCAGAGATGTGAAATCATCTGAGGCACACTCAGCTTTCAGACAAAAAGGATGGGTGTCTCTCAACCGGTAGCACAGGCTCCTGGTGAGCACAGCACACAGCCTTTCCCAGAAAAACCCAAGAAGTAAAGAGATGGCCTGAGCCACAATAGGCAGAGTGCTCTAACACAGGGGCGTATTTCTTTCTCCTTTTAAAAGGCCATGGCCTTCTAATCAGAAGGAAAGTCAATATGTGACTGCTTGTTCTATTTCTGCCTGATAATGCAGACAAAAGGCTTTAATTCTGGATATCTAGAAGAACACAAAGCCTCCGAGCTCTGAAGCATCGATTCAGTAGTGCTGCTAATTAAATAGTTTAATAGGCAATCTGTACCTAGCAAGATTTATGAGAATTTCACCTAGGCTCAGTGCCCACCACTTCATTCTCAGCTGGTAATGTTCTGCCCAGCAGGAGAAAACTGACTCATTCAGTGCAGCCTGGTATTCTGTCCATAACGCAGCTCCTAACTTCAATCCATGTCACACAGACCCATCAGCAACAAATACCCTGCTCTCTGGCTATCACCTTTCTTTTTGTTCTTCTCCCCTGGTTTGTGTTCATTTTCCTGTGTCCTCAACATATCTCGACCCTGGTTGAAAATGTTCTGTCTGAAAGCATACTGAAGACCACTATTCCAAACTAAAACAGAGGAATGCAGAAACCACATAAGTTCATCTTAACCGTCCTTGCCTCCAACTTCCCAGTCTTCTAAGTATGTGCGGTATTCAGTCCCCGACTTTCAGTAACCTCAATTGCTTGTTTGTGGTCCATGACCTGTCAAAACTGATTTACTGAAGAACTTCATTTTCTGTAGCATATTCTACTTCTACTTCTACTTCTAATCACAAACTGCGAATTCTGAGGTGCATGATTCCAGACCCACAGAGTGCCCTTGTATCCCAACCAACACCTTTAGATACTCTTGCTGGGACACTTGCCTGCTGGGACATTTCATCTAACTCCTCTTCTTAGGCCATTACTTCTTTTCACCTTTGTTCATACTCATCCATTCTACCTGAATAGCATACAGATTTCCCAGAATTCCATCCTCATCTCTCAGTTCATTCATCTGATGAATACTACTTAGGCACACTCTCATGCTCATAAAGTTCAATGGTCTGGATCATTGATAAGCTGATGGCATTGCAGTATTTATCTTCAGCTCACATAGTTCCCCAAAGTTTCAGAATTACTTGTTCATTTGTTGCCTGTGATTCCAATTTAGATCTCCCATGGACATACCAAACTCAATGATCAACAAAATTTCATACCATTCCGACATGGTAGTTCTCTCCTTTGTGTGATACTTTTAGGTATTGGTGCTTTTATAAGCATAACATTGAAAATTCAGGGTTAACCTAACCTCATTCTTCCTTGACTAACTACACACACAGAGAGAAGAGAGAAAGAGAGAGAGGACAAGTGAGAGAGGCAACAACTCCCCAAATATAGTTATTCATATGTGTAGATATCTCTTGACCCTGTCTATATCATCTCTGCAGTTAGATTAGGTCTGTAATGAGCTGTTGCCATCATCTCCTCAAGGGTGATTCTGTCTATTGCCTGTTTCTTGCCTGGCTTTCCTTGTTCTAGATAGTGACATCAAGATAGTGACATCAAGATAGTATCTACAAAACGTGAGACATTGCTGCCAAAGTACCTCAAAATTCCAGTGTTGCTGTCGGCGAGGGCTCACATTCTTTAAGTGACAGGATCTTGGTTCATCTAGCCCTGCTNTCTTTCTACCACCTACTTAAATTTTATGCTTCTGTAGCTGTTGGCTGCCTAACAGCTCCTCTCTGTGCCATGCTCACATAGATTCCTACTCATTTTTTCTTAGGATATTTATCATCATTTTATTTGCTCAGATAAGTTCAAAGCAATAATCAAGAAGCAGAGTCTGTGGGGATTTTCAAAAGACTGAACTTTTAATGTGTTTGTTTTTGTAAAGATTGTGGGACTTTTTAAGTTATGTGGTTGGTTTTTATAAAGAAGCAGGCTGAGTGAGCCCTGGGGAGTGAGCCAGTAAGCAGCACTCCT
>LZPO01044573.1:8802-21725 GCA_001675575.1 Neotoma lepida | reverse complement strand
AAAGAAGAAAGAAAGAAGCAGAGTCTACAAGGCTTTTTCCAAGACTTTTTTGTTAGTTGGTTTTTACATTTACTTACTTGTTTGTGGGGTGCACAACATGTTGGGTCATAGGACTGATTCTCTCTTTCCACTATATAGGTCCTGGGGAATCAAAGTCAAGTCATCAGGCTTGGTGGCAAGTGCATTTATCTACTGAGCCATTTTGTCTGCTACCTAAAAGACAACTTTTAGCCCTGTCTCTGACCTATATGACAAGTCTCTGTGCTCCTGTAGATACCTCTGTCTTAGTCTCTATCACATTATTATGAATTTTCTGCTTAGATGTCATCTTCCCATCAAGTCTAAAAGATCGTTATGTAAAAGGACCACTCTTAATTAATAGTCATTTCTTCAGCCAGTCCCAAGGCCTTGCCTGTGGAAAAGTTCAGCTCAACTCTGAGAATATTTCCACAGAAAATATGGTGACATGTTTTCCTGTGTATTCACTGTTTTAAACTGGTCTAGTTCTGTACTCCAGATAAGTCAGGTGGGAGGTTCCTAGCATTCTCTAGACAGCACACCACTTCCATGATTACTTTACAGTCATAGACAAATAAGCAGTTATGAGTTTCCTTTTGGGATCTTCAGCTTCTCTCCCCCTAATAGTATTTTGGGGTGTCTTAAGGAATGCTTCTCNGGCAGAGGGAGTTGTTTTGAGGGAAAACAAAGAACCTTATAGTTAGACATAGATTAAAATGACATTGGAATAACTCTCTAATAGTTACCCCTCTCCTCTTCTTTTATTAAATTGGCCAACATATGAGTTTTCATGAGTTGAAATTCTAGTTTCCTTGATAGACATTTACCTTTTTTGTTTTAGCTTCTAGTACATACCTATACTTCCAACTACTCAGGAGGCTGGGGCAAGAGAATCTCAGGATTAAAAAAAAGTGTGATATTATGAATTTAAATATTATACCCCCCAAGTTGAAGTATTAGTGCTTCCACTATGACAGTGATAGCAAAATAATAATATAATTTGTTTTTATATAATGAATAACATTTTTCAAATGATTTACAAATAATTTCCAAATCTTGAAAGAACCATGAGATGACTACTAATGCATATAACTTATATTATGAGAACTTTAAATATTTTAAACTTAGACATTTTATTCCCAACATTCAGTCATATCTCTGCCAACTCTTTGTCATCATAATCTCTATAAAAAGGTGAATGAAATCACTGGAGAGAAGAGAGCACAGAGTCAGGTAAAACCATGGCAGAAGGGGCCAGCAAGGACAGTCCATCATGCTTGGCCCAAAGTAGTTCCTGAGATAAAGAAACGGAGTTTAGAGGTTGGTGAGGACACTAGGTTGTCATGATTCATTCCTTTGAAGCAAAGTTCCAAAGGGAAAAAGACACTGAAACCAGAATTAAAAGCAGGGATGGTTTCCTCATTGAACAGTTAGGAATCTGACTCTCAGAATGGCCCCTGCCCAGGTGGGGAGTTACATAAAGAATGATCAGAGGCAGAGTAGATGGGCTGCCTTGAAACTGTAAGAATATGACTCTTCAGCAAGGTCAAAAAGGTGCTACATGAACAGAGGAACTACAAGAGGGAGGAGGTAAAAGGTCTTTTTTCTGTAGCTACAGAGCTCAGCAACAGACTCTGGCTGAGCAAACACTAACCTGATCTGCAAATACCACCTTTGGGAAGACCCTGGAAGATGCTCTGTAGGAGTCCATCAGAAGGGATCCTGCCAACCCAGAAGGTCTCATCCCTATGAAGCCACAAGTCCTTTTCTCCTATTGCTCAGGGCATCTGTGTAAAAAGGAGGGTAAACAGAAAGCAAAGCTGAGATGGAGAAAGTTTAAATAACTATACTAGATTCTTGAAATTAGTCCTGGTATATGAAAAGTTGTGAAGTCACTTCCCCCATGTTAAAGCAACATGGACAAAATGGAACAAAGATTTAATACTTCACATGAACTCATGGAATGGCAATTTTAGAGGGCACATCCCCTGCTCCCACAATAGGAAGAGGGGGTAAAAAGAAACACAACTGGGATGGATAATCTTCAATGTNATCTTGGTTGGGTTAAGAAATGACTAGGAAACTATCTAAGCACACCTTTGAATGTTTGTGAGCGCTTCTCCAAAAGGGATTGAAACCCATCCCAAATATAGACTTTACTATCCCATGGGCCTGGACCAGNACTGAGGAAAGGAAGAGGAGAAGGCTAGCTGAGCATGGAAAGCCTCCCTGTTTCTGCTTCCTGATCTAATGTGTAAAGAGTTCCCACCACAGCATCCAGCCACTAGAAAGTCTGCCATGCCTCCCCTTGTTCCTTGAAATTGACTCTTGCCATATATTTGGTCCTGGTAAGGAGAAAATTAACTACTCGTCAAAATCTGTACAGCTCGGATATTCACAGGTGCCAGAAGCTGATGGGAATACTGAAATGACAATTTTAGAAATTATCTGGGTGCTGAGTGTTGTGTGAGTGTGCATATGAGAAATTCCCAGCAGACTCAAATTGGGTGAATTCACCCTTTCAAAGTTTTACACTAAGGAATCATAGTATCTATCTATCTATCTGTCTATCTATCTATATATATATATCTGTCTATCTATTTTGCAGTACTGGGGCTCAAACCCACAGCCTGGTACCTGCTATACATGCACATCCTTACAATCTACAACCTTAGTATGGAACAGACTCATAGTAAGCAACCAAGAAAAATCAATCTTCTGTGTATATCAAAAGGGGAAGAATTTGAAATGGTCCCTGTACATTATCCATAATAAAGGCTCCTGCCCAGAAAAGACCAGAAGACTTTACCAGAAGCTTATCTGAAACAGACAGAACAGGNTTTCTGTTTGGAATTTTAGAATTAGTTGTTCTTCTGTTACTGTGACAAAATACNTACCAGAAGCAACTTAAGGGAGGAAGTTGTGGTTTGGATAACAGCAGGGAAGGCATGGTGATGGGGGTGACTGGTTCACCGGATCATGACAGTCTGTGATGTGACTTTACATAAGGCATCAACAAGAAGAAGGAAGCCCAGGTATGGAGTGGGGCAACTCTTCAATCCTTATGGCCTAAACCCAAATAAGGCTTCTTCTGGCTAGGCCCTACCTGATTAAGGCCCCACAACCTCTCAACACAGCATCTCCACCCGGGGACCAAATGTTTAAAGACAGGAGCCTGTGAGACATTTCNTCATCTTTCAGCCATGACAAATTCCAGATACCTGATTATTGTAAAATCTAAGAAAGAGAGCAGAAGGATNNATAGTCTGAAAAAATGGTTAAACACATTATAATACAGGATCTCAAGCCCACTTAATTAAAGCAATTCACTCACTAATTATAGATTATTTACTACAGGGCTCCTTACAGCCATGCCAACTATGCTCTAACAAAATAATGGATTCTAATTGAGGCACAGACATTTAGGTAGTTCTTTGGGAAACTCAAAGATAGAAAGAGAAACTGAACAGTGGGATTAGGGGACTGGAAAGAAAGCTCAGTGGTTAAGATTACTTGTGCTGCTCTTGAGGACAACCTGGATTCAGTTCCCAGAACCTACACTGTGGCTCACAACCATCGGTAACTTCTATTCCTGGTGATCTGGCCCCCTCTTCTGGCCTCCATGCAAGCATAACACTCATGCACATAAATAAAAATTAATGTGTTTTAAAAATGTGCCAGGATTAGGAAATTTTCAAGTCCTTGGTACATAGAGCTGTAGGGGAAAAAATCAGTTCAGTAAAACACCTAAGGCACATTAACCCAAAACTCACACTCCCGGGTCCTATTACTTCAAATGGAATCAACAACACAAAATCTTAAGAAAGGAAAAAAAAAGATGGTTAATTCTACCAATCATTAAGAGAAGATATGTTTTCTATTATCTACAGTATCTTTCAAAATGCAAAATCCGTGGGATTGCTTTGCACCTAGTTCTGTGAGAGTGACATTACCCAATGCCAAATGCAAAGACTTTATAAGAAAGGATAATACAAACCAGTATTTCTTAATGGTTTAGGTACCAAATTCCAAAGTGAAGTGTTAGCAACTATAACCCAACAGAAAAATAAAGAACCTTGCCTGCTGAACAAGTGAAATTTAGTCTGTGTTGCAAAATTGATTTAACATCTATAATAATAAATTATTGTAGTCCGTACCATTAAGCTAAATGAAAATAGCATGCATCATATAAAATGGCACAGGAGAAATTTTGACAAGAATCTGGTGCTCCTTTGTGATAAAATTTCTTAACACACTAAGAGCAAAGAGAACTTTTTCAAGTTGATCAAACTTCTCCAGGTAATCCACGACAAAAATCATCCTTTCCTGTTGCTATGATACAACACCACGACCAAAAGCAACTTAGGGGAGAAATGGCTTATTTTAACTTACAGTAGTTCCAGAGGCAAACAACTCATAGTGTCAAAGAGGCATGACAGGAGGAAGAGCCCATCCAGTAGTCAGGAAGCAGAGAAAGGACATCTCCACACACAGAAAGCAGAGAGAGAGGACAGGACATAGAAGCTATCTATAAAACCTATAAACCTGCCCCAGAGACATATTTTCTCCTCAAGACTCTGCCTACTAAAGTGTTCATCACCCTCCCAAACTGCATCACCAACTGGGAACTAAGCATCGAAAAACAGCAGCTCATTGAGGCAATTTCTATTCAAACCACCATGGCAGGTTACGACACAAGACAATTCNTTACCCACGTACCACCAATGAACAATGGGAATTTAGAGCTGAAAGTACAATGTCACTAACAGTAGGAATAAGATAATGACATAGAAATCTAACAAAATACAAGGAGGATGTATAGCCATAAAATCCCCAGACTCCCTTCTAAAAATATCTAAGCAGATGTAGGTGGAGATATGTTCCTTGTTAATGAACTGGAAGTTTAATATTATTGTCAGTTCTTGCCAGCTTGGTCTATAGGTTCAATTTAAACTCAGCCAAGATCCCAACATGCTGATTTGTAGGTATTGACATACTTATTGGAAGTTTATATGGAAACTCAGAAGACCCAAAGGAGCCAATATAGCATTGACAAAGAACAGAAACACAGAGCAGGCATTATCTGATTTGAAGACATTTCGTAAAATTAATAACCAAGGCAGCATGGCATTGGAAAGAGAAGAGACATGTTGATCAATAGAGGAAAGTAAGAAGTCCAAGAATAGACCCACACAATAAAATCACCTGACCTTTGACAGCTTGGTGAAACAAGCCGATGAAGAAACGACGACCCTCTAACAAAAGGGTGTTAGTGCAATTGAGTGCATGAAAAGCAAACTAGATATAGAACATTTTATCTCATAAAATTAACTCAAAATCAATGCTATACCTTAATATAAAAATTAAAAGAGTCAAAATTTCAGAATTTTACAAAGCTGACATAGAAGTGAATCCCCCAATAAGCCTTTGCTTGTCAGGGAGGCTCCAGAAACAACAGCAAGAACACTATCCATGAAAGGCAAAACAAGTCAAACTTAACTACAAGCAAATTTGTGCTCTGCAAAATATATGAGAGAAGTAAAATACAAGCAAAGGTTTTGGAGAAAATACNTGCAAAATGCAAATTTATAAATTGTATGTATCTAAAATACAAAAGCAGCTCATTTGTATATGTACATACATGCAGAAGGGTGTGTGTGTGTGTGTGTGTGTGTATGTGTGTGTGTGTATACTAGACATCAATCTTGAGCATTTTCCTTGGGTACCATCCATGTTTTGTGAGATGGGCTTATGTATATGCCAGACATCAACCTTGAGCATTTTCCTTAGGTACCATCCATGTTATGTGAGATGGGCTTATTCCTAAGCCTGGAACTTGCTGATTACCCTAGATTGGGTGGCCAGCAAACCCCAGGGATCTGCTTGTCTCTGCCTCCCCAATGCTAGAATTGCAAGCAAACATCACTATACCCAGTTTTTCATTGCTGTTGGTTGATTTTACATTTATTATATTTTAATTTTGAAAAATATAGTATTTTTATTGCATATTTGAAAACTTCATACCTGTGTACAATCTATTTAGCTCATATNTAACTTCCACCCCTCCACCTAACTCTTCTCCACCTTTACCCCCTCACAGCTTCATGTGTTCCTCTCTGTTCTCCCCACACCCGAAAACCAGGGAGTCCAGTTTGTGCAGCTCATGCACTTGTTCATATAGGGCCAAACACTAGAACATGGCTAACATACAATGGGCCACACTCTTAAAGAGAACTGACTCCCTCCCTCAGCAACCATCAACTGTCAATAGCTGAGGGTGTGGGCTCCTGAGTATCCTTTTCCTCCATGCTGGAAAGCTGACTGCCTCTTACAATCTTCCCTTCCCTCTCCTGAGATGGGCTGTAAGCCTTGGAGGGTATATATGTGATATGGTGTCCCATTTATGACTAAATACTCCACATTCATTTATTCTCTGCACTGTGACCAGTTGTGATTTCCATCTTAATTGTTGTTCACAAAGAGTTGTCTCTGATGGGGTCTGGCAGCTGCAATCCTCCGGCATTTATGTGTATTCTGAGGGNCTGGACTCAAGTCCTCAGGCTTGCACAGCAAGCACTTTACAGATCAAACTAATGTCCCAAGCCGAAAACCACTCTTAAGCTTCAGCAATCGAAAAACAATTGTGCAACAATGGAGCAAAGATCTTCAGAGAAGACTCACAGAGTGAGATGGCAAAAAAACAGAAGTGACATTATCAACTGCCTTTTCAAGGGTTAAAAATTAAAACAGCAATAAGGTACCAATACACATAGATGGCCAACCTTAGACAACAATGGCTATGTTGATGAGGAGACAAAGATGCAGGCCTTCTCATTCCTGGTGGATGGAAACCCAACTGCCATAGCCATTTTGGAAGATAGTTTGGCAGTTTCTAATAAGGCCAGACACATTCTTATTCAACACAACAGTTACAACCTATGGTATTTATCCAACTTACTTTAACACTTCTTTTCACAAAAACCTTGCAATGAATGTCCTTCAGCTGGTGAATGGCTGTGTTAGCTTTCATACATCAGACCAACGACATAGTAGGAAAAGATGTTTTTACAAAGAGTGTGAATGTGGGGAAATAAGAGGATGGAAGTGCATCTTGCTGTGCAAAGCTAAGCATTCTGGGGAAAAAATGCATACTACACGATTCTGAGTCCGTGGAAGTCTCAGAAAGACATATGCCTGGAGACAGGTTATGAGCATGCCCGTAATCCCCAGCACTTGGGACAGTAATGAAAGAAAAAAACAAGTTTGTGGCCAGTCTGGCCTATACAGTGAGTGTGAGTCTAACATGAGCTACACTTCAGGATGGGCTTCAAACACAAAAATAAAGACCAAAACAAAAGAAAAAAATGGAGCCAGCAAAAAGTTGTAGTTTCTAGGAAATTGGGGGAAGGAGAAAGAATTTAATAGGCAAGTCATCAGATGTAGGGCAATGAAATTATTTTACATGACACTCTACTGACCGGTACTTCATAATCTCCATTGTCAAAATCCTACAGAATTTTACAATAAAAATTGATGTTAACAGGTTTTTTTGTTTTGTTTTGTTTTGTCTTGTTTTTTCTTTTATAAAAATGTAACAATTCGTGTAGCCCAGAAACCTTTTTTGGTCTGTACTAGCAAAAGCTAAATCCACCATGCAGCATGCTGAGCAGCTTGGAGGTGCCTCTGTGTACGGTGNCAGGAATCCNCCATGCTGTGCTCAAGCTCAAATGCCTCAAAGTCTCTGTGCCCATATGAGAGACATAAACTAGGAAGCTGCTCTTGGCTCCGTTTTAGAACCCCTTTTTACAGCTTTCTCAGGTTTTAGGTAGAAATTCTTGCCCCACGTTGGACTGCCAGGTGCATCGACAAATCCACAGGATCTGCTTAAAGGGTAAAAGAATGTACTACACTGTTCTTCTGCCTGGTCCGTCTCAGCATCCAAGCCCACCAGGGAGAAAAAAGAGCAGCACATNTGTGTCCCAGGTCTTAAGGGTAGCCCTGAGCCACTCCCCAGGGGTAGGTACTTCAAGGTCATAGGTAGATAGGACAGTTACCTGCTACAACTCTAGGGGCGATACTTCAAGGTCATAGACTGAAGAGCTGTCCACTACAGAGATTCAAGAGATCTGACTGAGTACACATCTGTGAAGTAACCTCACGATAGGGATCACTGCTGACTTAAGCCACTTGGAAAGTGAATGAAATGCTAGACTAAAGGCAAAACTTCACCTATGCTGCAGATTCCAGTTGATGAAGCATTCCCCGTTATGGTGAGTGTTAACACTTTTGGTACTACACTGTATGTAAAATGGAAAAATTAGATAGTTGAATGGCAGATGGTGGGAGCCAGCTCTCACTGTGGAGATAGAATGTAGCTATGGAGGAGGAGGAGAGTAGGTTAATCCCTACAGTAATGAAGGAGACTCTAGGAAGAGTTGGGAGGGGGTGAACATGATCAAAACACAACAAAATCATCAAAACAATGTGTGTGTGTGTGTGTGTGTGTGTGTGTGTACAGACTTAGGTATTTACACTTGAAGTATTTACATAGAATTTACACACATGACCAAATATGCCCATGGCTGTTTCCTTGATCTCTGAGTTAAAAACACCTAGAAGTAATTACAACCTCTCTCTCTCCCCACCTCCCTTTCTCCCTCTCTCCTCTGACCCTTCCTCCTTCTGCTCTTCCTCCCTTTTCCCCCATCATGAGTTTGTGTGTGCTTCTTTTCTGTTGCTGTGCCTTTCCATTGTATGTTTCAGATACTCCATCAAAAACCAATGTAGGGGAGAAAGGATTCATTTTGTCTTCCAGTTCCAGAAAGGGACATAGAGCATCATGATGGGAAAATATGACAGTGAGTAGGGAAGGCATAGAGCCAGGAGCAGGAAGGNGATGTACTTCTTCCAGCAAAGATCCATTCCCTCAAGGTTCTATAACATTCCCAAAGAGCAGCACCAGCTAAGGAAGAAGTGTACAAACATACAAGTCTATGGGAAAATTATAATACATATATATATTTCACTTATGTTTATATATTTACATATATGTGTTTACTGATATCAATAAGTGCAGAGTAATATAAATAAATAATTAAGCAAATGAATATTTGGAAGAGAGGGAGAAAAGTCTTCCTAGATATAATTTATATAGAAACTGTCTCAAGGAAGATGCACAGAACTGAATGTTGATTTTGCCAAAATATGTATCTTCCAGAATCTGTTGATGTGTTTTATTTAGTAAAAAAAGACTCTTTGTAGGTGTAATGATACCAAGGATCACAGGTGAAGTTATCCTGGACCAGTCAAGTGTCCACTGAACTGATAATAANTACACTTCTTTTTAATTTTTTCTTCTCTCATGTATTACATCCTGACAGCAGTTTCCCCTTCCTCCTCTCCTCCCGGTTATTTCCTTCCACATCCTCTTCCCCCTGATCTACTCCTCCTCCTTTGGGATATCAACCAAACATGGTATGTCAGGTTATAGTAAAACTAGGCACATCCCCTCATATTAAGTCTGGATGAGGCAACCCAGTAGGGGAAAGGGGGTCCCACAAGCAGGCAAAAGAGTCAGAGACAGCCATTGCTCCCAATGTTAGGAGTCCCACAGAACAGCAAAGTACACAAAAATAACATTGCAGAGGATGTAGGTCAGACCCATAAAGACTCCCTGATTGCTGGTTCAGTCTCAGTGAGCCCCTATGAGCCACAGTTAGTTGATTCTGTGGTTTTGACCTCTCTGGCTCCTACAATCCTTCCTCTGCCTCTTCTGTGGGATTCTCCAAGCTCCATCTAATGTTTGGTTGTGGATCTCTACATCTGCTCTCATCAGTTGCTGGATGAAGCCTCCCTGATGATGATTGTGCTAGGCTTCAGTCTACGTGTATACCAGAGTATCATTAGGAATCATTTCACTGATTTTTAATTTGGCTGATCATGTTTAGTTCCATCCTTGGTCTCTGGACTATCCAGACTCTAGTTCCTGGACCTCCAGGCAGTGTTTGGCATGGACNCCTTTTTGGAGCATGGATCTTAAGTTGAATCAGTCACTGCATGCCCACTCCCACAATTTCTGTGCCACCTTTACCCCAGCACATCTTGCAGGAAGGACTAATTGAAGGTTGACAGTTTTGTAGCTGGGTTGGTGTTCCAGTCCATCCACTGGAAGATTTACCTGGTTACAGAAGATGGCCAGTTCAGGTTCCTTATCCCCCCTATTACTAAAAGTTTTTGCTAGGTACACCTTTGTGGATTTCTGGGAGTTTCCATTGTACTAGCTTTCTACCTTGTTTCTGAAATGTCCTCCAATTCCATTCCTNACCCAGTACCNTCTCCCTCCACCACCTGTACCTAATCCATCCTGTTCCCATCCCCACCTGCCCCCAGTCTCCCTACAAAAGCTATTCTATGTTGCCTTTCCAGGGAGATCCAGGTGCCCACCCTTGGGCCCTCTTTGTTACTGAGCCTCTCAGGGTTTTTGATAGCCATTTATAAGTGCCATTTATAAGTGAGTATATACCATGTTTGAAGTGTGAACTTAATTAGTCTTATCAATAAAAAACAGGAGTCAAATACTGGGGTAATGAACTGAAAGATCAGAGAAGCAGAGGAGCAGCCACTAGTGGCTTCTTAGCTCTCTGGACCTTCATACTGAAGGGGCCAAGATCCTGTCTCAGCCCTGCCTTATCACTTCCTTTATCTGCCTACCAAGTGCTGGGATTAAAGGCATGAGCCACCAGTGCCTGGCCTCTATGGTTAACTAATGGCTAGCTCCATCCTCTGATATCCAGGCAAGCTTTATTTGTCAGAACACAAACAAAATATCACACAACATTTCCCCCTTTTTGTCTAAATAAAAGCAAAGATTTTAAACTAACACAGAAAAACTATATAGAATAAGTACAATAATTATATACAAATATATAGGCAATAATTACATTAACAATGTCTAGTCCATTAGTAATTGACAAGTTCAGAGAAAATACTCCATTATCTCTCCCATCTCGGTGAGTCCAAAGTCTTGTACCTAATTCACTTCTATCCTAACTTGCAATGTTTGTCTTTTTGGTTCTGGCTTGTCTCATTCAGGATTGTTTTTTATAGTTCCATCTATTGCCTGCAAGTTTCATGATGCTATTTTTTTAACAGCTGAGTAATACTGATGTTTAAATGTATCACATTTTCTTTTTCCATTCTTCCATTGAGGGACATCTTGATTGTTTTCAGTTTCTGGCTATTACCAATAAAACTGCTATGAATGTAGTTGAGCAAGTGTCCTTGTAGTATGATTGAGCATCCTTTGGGTATATGCACAGGAGTGGGTATAGCTTAGGCTTGAAATAGGTCAATTTCCAGTTTTCTGAGGAATCTTCATATTGATTTCCATAGTGGTTGTATAAATTTACACTCCCATCAGCAATGGAGGAGTGTTCCCCTTGTTCCATATCCTTGCCACCATGAACTGTCACTTGTGTTTTTGAACTTAGCCATTCTGACAGGTGTAAGATGGAATCTCCAAGTAGTTTTGATTTGCATTTCCCTGATGGCTAAGGATGTTGAACATTTCTTTATGTTCTTTATCTCAAATCAGCCATTTGAGATCCCTCTGTTGAAAATTCTCTGTTAAGATCTGTGCCATATTTTTAAATTAGATTATTTGGTTTGTTGATATCTAGTTTCTTGAATTCTGTATATATTTTGGATATTAGCTCCCTGTCAGATGTGGGTTTGGTAAAAATCCTTTCTCATTCTGTAGGCTGCTGTTTTGTCTTGTTGACAGTGCCAATTNCCTTTCAGAAGCTTTTTAATTTCATGAGTTCTCATTTATTAATTCTTGATCTTAGTGCCTGCACTATTGGTGTTCTGTTCANGAAGTTGTCTCCTGTGCCAATGTGTTCAAGGCTATTCCTGACTTTTTCTTCTATCAAATTCAGTGTATCTGGTTTTATGCCAAGGTCTTTGATCCACTTGGATCAAAGGTCCAAGATAGATATGGATCTATTTGCATTCTTCTACATGCTGACATCCAGTTACAACAACACCATTTGTTGAAGATGCTTGCTTTTTCCATTGTATATTTCTGACTTCTTTATAAAAAGTCAAGTGTCCATAGGTGTGTGGATTTATGACTGGGTCTTCTATTTGATTCCATTGATCAACCTACCTGTTTTTATGCCAATACCAGACAGTTTTTATTACTATATCTCTGTAGTACAGCTTGAATTCAGGGATGGTGATGCCTCTGGAAGTTCTTTTATTGTACAGTATTGTTTTAGCTATCCTGGGATTTCTTGTTTTTCCATATGAAGTTGAATATTGTTCTTTCAAGGTATGTAAAGAACTGTGTTGGAATTTCAATAGGGATTTTGTTGAATCTCCAGGTTTCTTTTGGTAAAATGTCCATTTTTACTATGTTAGTCCTACCAATCCATGAGCATGAGAGATCTTTCCATCTTCTGATATCTTCTTAAATTTCTTTCTTCAGTGACTTAAAGTTATTGTCATACAGGTCTTTCACTTGCTTGGTTAAGGTTACCTCAAGATATTTTATATTATTTGTGGCTATTGTGAAAGATGTTGTTTCCCTGATTTTTTTTCTCAGCCCATTTATCATTTGTATATAGGAGGGCTACTGATTTTTTTTTTTTTAGTAAATCTTGTATACAGCCACTTTGCTGAAAGTGTTTATCAGCTGTAGGAGTTCCCTGGTAGAAGTTTAGGGGTCACTTAGGTATACTATCATATCATCTGCAAATAGCAATGCTTTGATTTCTTCCTTTCTGATTTGTATCCCTCTGATCTCCTTTAGTTGTCTTACTGCTCCAGCTAGAAATTCAAATACAATACTGAATAGATATGGAGAAAGTTGGCAGCCTTGACTTGTTCCTGATTTTAGTGGAATT